>CABFPE010000543.1:223194-234875 GCA_900660155.1 Hofstenia miamia | reverse complement strand
ATCATTAATATATGAAATTTCAAATGAAATAAGTTGACAATATATACTTTTTGTCCATATAAACGTACATATGCGCCGTTATTATTTTTTTAATATAACTAGAAGCACTATGTAAATTGGGATTAATACAAAGAGTGGACGACCCGAAGAAGAGTGCCTATTTGCACTATTTGCAAATACTGGACCCATGTATGGAATGCGATCAAATAATTTCAAAAATTATGAAGATACAATGAGCTTAAATTTTCTTTTTCCTTGGTTTTCAGAGGTATCGCGATTAGAAAAAGAAATGCGTTTTTTCTATCATGAGTTGATAGGTATCGCAATACCATGAGAATTGTCATGTTGTGACATTCTTAGTTGTTCATTATACTCTTATTATTCGTACAAAAACTGTAAATTTTCGTTCTCCACTAAAAATATTGTTACAAATCGCCAATATTTTACAAAAAAATTAATTTTCGAAAATTTTTAAGAATAAATAAAAACTTAAATTTTTTGCAAAATATGTTTGTTAAGAGTATCTATATTGGTATGCATTAAAAAAGTTCAAAAAATGGTTTGCTTCCTATCAGAACAGAATTTGGCGCTTGTTAATATAGTAAATTTCGATTTTTGGCGCTTTGTAATGCTAAAACTGATTTAGTATATATATATATATATTATATCAACAAGATTCATCGTCGATAAATGTTTACCATACTATAGGTATAAGCTTTAGAATGACACTAAGCTTTCTTTCCTTGTATTATGAATGCGTGAGTGATGCTTTTCTTCTCCCAAAACTATGATGTCAAAATGATATTGGTTCACTTTTTGAAAAAGTTCAATATATCATATATTTAGGAACAAATCTTAACTAAAGTAGTTAAAGTATATGCCAGGAAAGCTTGCCAGTTTGTAAAATTAATGCCTTGTAGCCTTATGAACTTTCTTTGGGCACCATACAGATTACTCAAATTCTAATGTTAAAAATTAATAAATAGTTTTATAGCAACGTGAAAAAATTCACTTTAATCAATCAAAAGTAGCAACGGTTCTTGTCTGCCGAAAACTACAACAGCAAATTTCTCTCTTCGAATATGAATGCAACGAGTTGTCCAGTCAAACAATTTACAATATTGAATTGGATATGAAGAATGCAAAGAAAAATTTTACTGTAAAATGCACTGAGATGGCTAAAAAGATCCATGGCATACGCAATGAGTCGGTAAGCGACATCCAGAAGAAAAGCGCATTAAAGATTCTTGAACTAGTTAACAAAGAGCCGAATTTAGAATTTAAAAATCTTTTCAAAGCCTTTGCTAATTTGAATAAGACGATGACTCGCAATCGAGAGATATTGAATATGGAAATGGATAAGGTTAGCAAAAAGTTGGAGGTATTAGTCTTTAATGAGATGGCGGAGAATATCGAAAGAGGGCTAAAGAATAAAATACAATGTGAAAAGCAAATTATTATGGAAATTAATAAACAAATTTCTGCAAATCTGAACAAAAAAATTACAAACGATATGTATCGAGAACATGGATGCGATTGTACTTTGCAACAAGTAGAAGCTGTAATCGATCGAGTAATTAAACTAGGAAATACTTTGCAATTGTTTAACACGAAACATCCAGCAATACCCAGTTTTACTACGCAAACAGCTACAGAAATATCAGGAAGCCGCGCTATAGATTCCAAAATTGATTCACAAGTTAAGAATTCTGAAATTTATTTCAATCAAGTTCGAAATTTACAAGACTTCATTTTTGGAAAATTGGGAAAACCCAAAAGAAGCAGAGATTTATCCGTATATTGTGATGAAGACGATATTTCGGTGAAAATGGATCCTTCGCAATTGTCTGACCAAGAGAAACAAAGTAAAGCAAGGAATTCGTTATGTAATAGATCAGGGTCTTTTGCCCAAGAAAACACAAATCTAAACTTAAGCCATGTTCTGGGGCCTATGCCTGCCTCGAATAAGGACGACTACGTGTCAAATTGCATTAGACATATGTATGCATTTGTAAAGACTTCTCGAGAACTCGGTGAATCATACTTTGAAAGTGAGGCACTAGTTAAAGATTTTATTCATGAACTTAATGATAAGGTTGTTGAGTATTACCAAAAGGATGTTGTGAAATACTGTAGAATTGCCATTGCAAACTTCAAGGTGGAGTTACTTCCTTCTGTCTTGGAAAGCTTAAAAAATACCTCCATTGAGCTTCTACAACGTCGTTTTCTCAAGTATAAAGTTGAACTCTTTCTTCAAAGTTAGTAATGCTTTACTTTTAATAACTTTAATAGATTTATTTAAAAATCAATTTTAACCGAATATTTTTCACTTTTTATGAAATATAATTGGCACGCAATTGTTGTTTATTTTGTAGTTCTTAACTGAGATCGTGAATAAGCAATACGCTATTGAGTTTTAAATGAAATTGAAATTTCAATTGAATACAGATTTTTTCAATGGTATATTATTTATAAATTTAATCTACATTCCAGAAAAACAAAAACAATCAAAGAACCAATCATTGCCCACATTGGGTCGCAAGACCCATATCTCCCCTAATGATAAATTCAAAAGGGTAGCTTCGTTAAAACCAACTGACCATAAATGATGTCTCAAAAAAATAAAAATTTTTTGCTCAATCAAACACGAGGCCTGTAGCAGTTGCTACATCTGCTACTATGTTAACCCATCGTTTCGGGTAAGGGCAATCAACGATAATAATCTAAGTAGTATTTCAATATTGGCAAATTGTAATTTTTAAACAGTATTTACAATAAAAAGTCAATTTTGTAAATTTAGTGGGGAACTCTGGTGACAAAATCATGAACAACCGGATTAGAAACTTCATGTCTATTGAAGACTATGTAAACGATGTTCAAGAAAAAATTAATGAATACATTACTGATGTGGAATCAATAGTTATTAAATTATTTGAACAAATAGACAAACTGGAAATGTTTGCAGATATGATAGATATTCCTGCAGAGAGAATTAGATTCCCATTGATAACTGTAATTAGACGATTTCAAGAAGGTAAAACTTTTTTAGCATCCTATATACAAGGTTATTTCTGTAATTTAATCTCAGACAGGGACTTGAACTTTTGCCTAAAATCTCCAAAGATGACGATATTATTATTAAGAAATGTGGAAATTGTAAGTTATCGACACAGTTTTGGTGAACATGCTTGAATGTATTTCTGTGTCTGGTGTATTTCAAAATATTTAATATTTTTTTGAAAATTGTATTTTTTTAAAAATAAGTTAAATTCTCCCCATACCTAACTTTTATGTAATTGCAAGGCTTAGAGTCCATGGGAACAGCAACCAACTTTCAGTTTTTTTTGTTGATAGATGAACCTCCCAAACTCATTGAGCTTTGCCCTGAGTAAAGTCAGAGGTGATGACGCAAANATATATTTCCTTTGCAGAAATCTCCCCCTTGGCACACCTGCTACGAATCACAAGTGGGCCTTATCAGCTAATTGACTGTCATTGAATTTGTTTTTGCTATAATATCCCAAAATATTGAGACTCCTGTGGACATTATATTTGTTTATGTCAGAGCCGCAAGTTCTTTCCTCAATACATGCCTTGACTTCGGTTGAGCCACGTTTCGATTGAATTGGGTTCATTTGGGCTGGACCATATTCTTAAGGAATGTTAATAGTGAGTTTGGTAAGGCAATATTTTTCCACAAAAATGTGTCGGGACCATTATGAATTATAGTGAAAAATTTCAAAATATATGAAATATATCATGAATTCCTCAACAAATTTAAATGCCTTAGTATAGTCTATTTGAAAATCACCAGGCTGTTTAAGGTTAAGTACTTTAGCAAAATATGTGCATAAATTTCTACTAATCAATATTTTCTTTCATTCATACATTCATAATCAAGGTGTTATAGATCATGTTCAAGAGCGCTAGCAAATAGTGCCACTAGAAAAAATTCTGAAAAATGACGAAAGAATTTATGCAATTTTGATAAATGTATCAAAAAACGAGCAACAATGCAAATTACATATATTCTAACCAAACTGTATTGACTTCATAAGACTCGACATCTTCATCTCAGGAATATATATATATATATATACAGTCTTGGCCAAAAGTTTGGAAACATTTTAAAAAACATATTTTTTTATAATTTTTTATCTAAAACATTTCCCTGAAAACTGAAAAATATACTTCTCACTAAAAATAATTTGCAAGTTAATAACAATTTACAAAATAATAACAATTAGTACACAAACTTGTGTACTTAGTGTGGCTCCCATTCAGTGTTACGCAAACTTCAATTCTCCTTGGCATGGACCCAATAAGGCTTTCGAGGTAGTCAAAAGTAATATTTTGTGTCCAGATTTGTTTCACCCTTATTTTAAGGTCATCCAGTGATGGCTTGAATCTTAATTTTGATATAGTCCTACAAATTCTCAATGGAATTCAGGTCTGAGGAATTCCCTGGCCAGGGTCCCAGTACCTGAAGCCCTCCTGAGCTAGCCACCTCTTTATGTTTGTTGCCTGATGGCAGGGCCATCATTTTGAAAGTATTTCAAACTTGTTGCATTCATGAAAATAGTTAACTTGTCTTCCAAATTTTTTAGTAAACTGTAGAATTTATAGTAGTGTTTGGTGGCATAAACCACAAGCAAGCCACAGGGCATATTCATTGATATTCCACACCAAATCATTAGGCTTGGAGGCTTTTTGACTGTTGGCAGAACATATTTTGGGTCATTACACTTCAAGACTGTTTTTTGCAGATTTTTGGGCTCTAAGCTTGAACTCTTAACTCAACTCTTAACTCAATCGTCTTTTAATAGTTCTGCTGCTTATTTGAAAACCATCAAAGTTTATTTGAGTTAAGTTAGCAAAGGTATTCATTTGAGATTGACGATAAATCCGTCTGTTACCATAAGGAGTGGTAACTCATGGGCTAAATAACAAATTTTAACTCTATAAAGGTAATATCTGGTGTAATGTATGTATGCAAGGATAACTGCAAAACCTATTGATGACAAATCAGATCATGAAGATCTTTTTGGTACTATTGACTGGAATCCAATTTTGCTAAGAGTTGGAAAAACATGATAACTGATTTTTCAAAATTTCCGAGTCAATCAACATTTTATTAAGTAGAGAACTGTGATGTAAGAAATTTACTTTGACACTCTCTAAAATTGGCTGTTGTTTGGTTCAGTTCTTCTTAACTCAAAAGTATTCTTACCAGACTTTTGCCTCATGGGTACCCACTTTAGAAAAATCTGTCCCCATGGGTCAACTCACCTCATTTCCATCTTTAGTCTCGAAGTGGCCCACAAAATACAAAAATTTTAATTATATACTCAGCTAAACAGGTAAGTGTTTTACCTTGATTTAAGAATTTCATATGTTGAGGAAGTACAAATAAATGTGAGAGTGCTGTTCCAAATATGTGGTCCAGCTATTGCAAGAGCACGTGAAGAATGATCAAACTGAGAGAGTGGTTGATAGAATAACATAGTACCAGAATGAGGCAAGCTGTTGTGATTTAATGTGCAAATAGTAAATAAGCATCAAATATACTTTGGTGCAAACCATTCAAAGATTTCCAAACTATTGATGCAATATTGAAGTCAATGTGTGCAGAGATTGGTAGCCAATGCAACTGTTTCAAAATTGGGGTGATGCTTTGTCTCATGTTTACAACAAAGTGAGCTGCTCAGTTTTGAATAACTTGTTTTTATGAATGTACTTTTTGGGCAGTCTAATGAGAAGACCATTACATGAAGCTAGTGCACAGTTACCAATGCAGATATAAGCCTTTTGGCATTACTATGATTAAGAGACAAATGAATTTTATACAAGTGACGTAAGGCCACTTTAGTCTTACAATACATTTTGGAAATGGCTTTGCAATGGGATAGTGCACTGTCAAAAATAAAACTCAATTAGAAAACTACAACTGTGAATATCCAATGTGAATACCAAATTAGGAGGAATACTGTGAGGAGAAGTGATATTCATAATCTTAGATTTATTACAATTAAGTGTAAGTTTGTAGACAGCAAATCATTGATGTATTTCATTAATGCAAGATTGAAAATGTTCCAGAAGTATGATTTGTGTGCAGTGTGTTATACATTTGAGTATCATCAGTATAACACATTATCTGAATTCTTCACCTATTAGCTATTCATTCTAACTCAGCAATGTACAAGAGAAAAAGCAGTGGACCAAACACTGATCCCTGAGGCAGACCAAAGTTTAGTTATTTACTAGAAGACCTACATCTTTTAATGTAGACACATTCTGATCTACCATGAAGATATGAGTGAAACCATTTGAGAGCACTATCAGTAATATAGAATCTGTTTTCCAAGTGCCCTGATCAATTTTGTCAAATGCTGCACTAAGATCCAACAGAATGACACAGCAATATGTATCAGGTTTATCAATTGCCATAAGGAAGCAATTTTGGATGCAAATTAGGGCAGTCTCACAACTATGGTAGGGAGGGTATGCACTTTGCATAACAGGAAAATGATCTTCAGTTTGTACATTTACAATGTAAACTAAAATTGCAGTAGACAACTGGGACTGGATAGAATGCCTGACTCATAATGTCATGAGTGATATTGTTGATAAGGCTAGCTCTTGTCAGTTCTTCTATTAGGTCAACCATTCAGGGTAGGAGTCTCATAAGCTTAAGGCACCGCATATCATTTCAAGTTTTACATGTATTATCATAAGGCTAATGTAATTCTTTAAGTAGAGCATTGTACTTGCTTATATTTCTTCCTAATGTTGTTGTAAATTTTATATTTAGCAAACCTTGTCTATGGACTGAAATGTAGAGCTAGTTTTCTGCAAATAAGACGTCAGGTTTTTTGAATTATTATTTTTAAAAATTAACATTAACAAACTATAAAAATCAAAAATCAATGGATTCAATGTTGTAAACAAAGGGTTTCTGAATATTGCATTACTACTTATTGTTTGATGCATACACAAAAAATGCAATGTGAGACATCATAATATATGGATTCCAGATGCTACAAAATAAATTGTTATATGGATTATCCAATAGCTTAAATCATATTAGCAGTATAAATTCACGAATATAACCTGGGTTTAATGAAAAAATTATGTAATGTTGTTCACATTCAAAAGAATTGCAGGGATCAGATTTCACAGTTGAATTTCACAAATAAATTTGCTAGCATGTTGATTGTGGATATGAAAACAGTGGAATAATTACTTTTCATATGATTCTTCTATTATTGTTAAAATTTGGCAGAATGCTTATTTTAGGAAGTACATATTGCTGAAATTGCTTATAAATATATTAGGACACAATTGGAAGAATGTAAGTGTAATCTGTGAATTTTTGAAAAATACATTTACAATGAATACAAACTTCTGTGAAGCCACAAATGATTCTGAAAAAACTGACTTTTGCTAAACCGAAGGCAAAAGGTCCAAGGTAAAGGCAAAGCACAATATGAACTTTGAGCCACAAAGGGTAAGAACTGAATGCAAGAACAAAGCCACAACTAGAGCAGATAAGTAAGCAGTATGATTCTGGAAGAAACTTTTAATAAGATGAAGAAGTGGAAGTATTGGTTGAATAAATTTGAAAGTATTCAGGAGAGACTAGCAGCTACATTGAAGGAGTGTGTGATGAGTAGCTCTACATAGCAGATGGTAGTAAGGAAGACATTCCTGTTACATGTTATAAAAGACAACCATAGCCAATATCTTACAGAAAAATGGTAGAGAAGTTAGCTGCTTAGGGTACATCAATTATCTAAGGATGTAGTAAAGATGGGTCCCATTACTTGCCACTATGACTCATGCCACTTGGTGAGTTGAAGATACTTGGATTAAAATCAAGGCAGTCTGGTTTGGTGACTTCAAATACTTCTACACACAAATAACCAGCTATGTAACTACTTTTCCATATTTTGTTTTTATTTTCTATGTATATTATAATATTTTTTTTCACTGAGCATGCTTAATTTTTTAATTTTAACAATCACTGAAGAATCAAGAAGTGCAAGAAGTATAAAACAACAATAAAGATCATAGAAAAGGCAAATTTGTATAAAAACAAAAACTATAGGGGATATATCAGTTTTAAAATAGTTGCTATATTAGACAGTTTATACATCTTGCTTTTCCTTATTTCAAGAAATATAATTTTAAATTGTATTTCTCACATAATCTTAGTGATCTGTCTTCTAAATACTATGTGCTATTTTTTTTCATATGAATAATACACTATTTACTATCATTGTCTGGTAATTTACAAAAATGTATATGTTTGGAAAGGCTAAGTCAATGTGGTAGTGTGACTAATTGGATAGGCAAGTTAATGTGTTTATATTATGCATAGCAAAACTTTAGCTAAAATGTGGTAAATAATCTGGATAAAGAATTTGGGCGTCATCATTTCCCATATCAAGTAAAAAAATATATTGTGATACGTCTGTGTCAAGTGGCTAGATGTGAATCTCCACACAAGTCAGCCTGCACAAAAAGAGAATTCATATACAGTGTGTTATGTTTCATATGTGTGTAATGTTTAAGCTTTCAAAGGATTATTCTGTTTTGTATTTGGAAGGCATGTATATATTAGTGAAAACATAATAGAGTTCTGATTTATCCAACTTATGCAGCTAAAAAAGTGGGATCGTACAATAGCAGTGAAGCACAGTTGTATGAAACAAAATGTTTTTAAATTGCTACCTGAAATTATTGCAAAACTAAGGAATCACTATAGAAATGAATATAAGAGGTCACTCACAAATACCCTATCACATATTTGTGAATCACATTTCAACCTCTGTCAGCTAACAAAAAGGATTAAGCAATTTTCATGGCATCACCCCTAGATGGCGTATCAACATCACCATTATATTCCATGCTCAGACAGGGGCATTAGTCATAGTGGCAAGTAATGGAATCCATCTTTACTTTTAATGATTGTTCAGGAAAGATTCTGTGAACCAATTGGAGACACTGACCAGAGATAAAGAAAAGTGTATAAAAGCAATAAAGTGATATATCAGTTTTGAAATATTTGTTAAAAATAGTTGGTTGGAATAGAAATGAGTTTATTGTGTATGCAAATAATACTTTGTTTGATTTATTTTTTATGTAAACTTCTAAATCATTCCATAATATTGATAATCTAAAAGAAAATACATGTTAATAATCATTGATACTAAAAAGTGCTTTACTTCTTTTATTCAATTTGATGTATTTATTCAGAAAACTTAATGAACTAGCTTCTTAAAATAAACATTGAATTTGAATAAGATCAATAATGACCTAAATATGCTATTGACACATGCTTTTCAATAAATAAATTATCAGTTAAGAATGTTTGCTAATGATGTATGTTTTTATGATGTTAGAGTTTTAAAAAGAAATGCATAGCATTTTTATTGACTCATGAGACATTAATGAATGTATTCTACAAATAAAGGTATTCCTACATGGTGCAAATTTTAAAGACATTTATTTGCACATGCCATGAGTTAATTTTGGCTGAAAAAATAATTGATCCTAGATGAAAGTGACTCTTATCTATTTAGAACAATGGTTCTCAAAATTTTTTGTCCATTGACCCCATTTCCTCTTAATTTTTCAAGGAACACCTCTTCCTCCCAAAAGAAAATCACTAATAAAATAGGAGGCGAATTGTCAATATTAAAGATATGGTAAATGATTATGTTACAGCTTGAGACAAAACTGAACTAAACTAAAATGTTGTTTTATCTTCTACTTATTTGCTATTAAGCATAGAGCAGCTGTGTGAATATTTGTACTTTTATGATTTTAAAATAATGCACATTTCAGTAGAAATTTCAATCTCGGTAATGAAAATCATTGCCCCATGGCCATCAAAGTGTCACCATGAACCTCTAATTCAACATTTTTTCAGTGTGGACCACTAGGACTCACGTGGGCCCCAGTTAAGAACCACTGATTTAGAAGGTTCTATATATGAAGCTAACCTGAAATTTCCAATTTTATCAATTTCTACTATTTTCATTGACTTATATTTAAAAAAGTGCTTTTTAAGCATTCTGGATTTTGCAGACTTTCATATGTAATGCATAAGGCCACTTCATGTTTCAAAATTTTATGTATTTCTATTCTATCTATGCTTCTTGCTTACATCCTAAGTAAGTTTTAAGTAGCTATTTATATTTATCATGGATACAGCTAATTACCATTAAAAATATATCAAAATTGAATACTTTCAAAAATTTTCAAATAATACCATTATCATCAAATGGTGACAATGATGTTTTTCTTTACTTATTAAACAAATTTTATGTATATTGTTATTCAATATGTAATTTTTTCCAAGCAATTTTGTGATTCTAAATTGGTAACTTTTATTCTTCAACTTGTGTTATTCCTTTCAAATTTTTTTACATTCAGCCTTAACTTTATATGTTTAAATTTAGTCCTCAAAGCAATGAATTTATCTAAATAAATAACTTCAGTTTTCTCAATTTTGAAATATTCACATATTTCTTAAGATATTTCACAGAATACTGTGATGTTATCCTTCAAAATTTATCATTTATGTTTTTAATTATTCAAGTGCAGTAATATTAAATTTTAAATATTAAAATTGTAAGTAGCAAATTTGACTTGATAATCTTTTGAATTTAATGGTATAGAACTGAAGTGTTAAGTCGTAATCAAACTTGTCCAGATGAATTTCAAACTGTAATTTAGAATTAGTGTGTAAAAATTTTTTCCATCAAACCCTGAAAAGCAAAAGTGAGCCCTAAGTCACTACCCTAAAAATCTAAGAAATACTTAGCAAGAGAGTTGGGTTATTCTGCACTGCAGCTTAGTTGAATAATATTTATTGGATTATATTACTCAGATTCCCTAGTTTTTAGAAAACTAACTTTTTTATTTTCAACAACATGTCTAAACGTTTTTAAAGATTTGCATCATGCAACGCTAAGATTGTTTTGTTTTAAATAACTTTAGATACCTATAAGGTTTGTCCAGAGAGTTCCTGGAAATTCCAGAAAATAGCAAAATTTCTCCTTTATAAACAACTGTATCTTTCATAACAAAAAACCTTTTATAACAAAAAGTCGATTTCAGACGGTCGGCCACTTCGAGGAGAGTCTTCGGTATTGAAATCACCTTCTTGGAACCTTTGAAGCCACACATAAGCAGTCGATTGCCCAATTGTGCTCGCACCGAATGTCTTGTTGATTGTCCTGATTGATTGTTGCGCATTAAGTCCTGACTTGAAGTCATAGAGAAGACGAATTCACAACAGGTCGCTTGAGAGTGCTGATTCGGAGGCCATTTGACGACTTCTGACAAATTGACGCAATAGTGCTGCGGTATTCTTAAGCTAAGCTTTGTGAGCAGACGTAATGGATATGAAAATTTGAAAATTGAAGTAGGCCTACTCAATTGTGTTCGACTTAAGAATGAAATCCATTCACTGTATTGTGTAGGTTTGACATCTTACCTAAAAAAAGTTATTATGCAGCTGCGAATAATATTTGCCGTTAGGGATAAGCTTTTTTAAAAGTTTCCAGGAAGTTCCGGACAACCTTATACTTTGGATTTCAATATCTCTTGATATTTTAAGTTCTTGTGAATTTATTATTACTTTAGGTACAATCAAGTTTGTTTACATATCT
>CABFPE010000543.1:208457-219087 GCA_900660155.1 Hofstenia miamia | reverse complement strand
TATATATATATATATATATATATATATATATGAATATATATGTAAATGTACATATATTCAATTTCTGTCTAAGAAAAAATAGCATATTTAAATGTAATGTGAGTAGAGAAGATCTCGTACTTACACCATAAGTGATTTTTGTACTTTGCAAATGCATTGAGATGTTCAGAAACAAAATAATATAACAATAATAAAACGTTTCAAAGCATCTTTAGGTACTTAAACGCAAATTGTTAACATAGCTCCCATAAAAATTTTTTTACATGATCTTTTTAGAATTATTCTCGTGTTTTACCCATTTTATTAATCTTTACAGGTACTAGTTACAATGGTTCTCGTAGCCGCCCTACCCGGTAAAAACCTCATAGCCCTTGTCTAGAGTGTGGGGCGGCCGTCGGACGCCCCTTTGGCGATGCCGTTGCAAAGAGGGCAGTTGTCCTCTAAAATCAGTTTTTCAGAAAAAACTTCCGAAATTTGATAATTAAAGCATTAAAATTACTCAAAGTGCTGGGCAATAAATGCAAATTGCCCCCTAACCCTAGCCAACATTCTTTCTGCAGCCACTAGCATGCTCTATAACCACACAGAGAAAACTGTAATGTAACTAGTTCCATCATAATCATTGATTTTTGTAGTCTCTCAGTGTAATGAATTGTCAGTGCCGATCCATGTTTTTTGCATTAATTCATTTATGGCTGTGTACTGTAAAGGGTCATATGAATGGCTTACAAAAGTGCAAGCCTTATGTGTTTTCACGCACTTCTTTGTCCATCAAAAAGTTAACTTCACTTTCACCAACAACTTTAAATACATGAAATATACATGCTGTGTTGAGTCTGATCAGCAGAGTGAAGCCGAAGGCCAAGCTTCATTTGAGAGGGTTACGCCTCTCCCGCTTTGGCCAACCAAGGCTACTAACGGGGATAACTAAGAGAGCGCCTGCTTGCTGCTAAAATAACTTACACAGCAAAGCTGCCTCAATAAGGGGCACAGCAAATTCTAGCCTAGGACTATCTCATAGGCCAGAGAAAAAATAGTTATCCCCGTATGACTGTCTTTCCACCACAAATGCTAAGCAAATAGGCTTTTCGACTGTTACCGCACCCAAATGCACAAAGTACACGTGGTAACAACTTCTATTACCCTGGTTTTAACGTCCACTTTAGGTACGGGCATCTGCACAGCGACGCACCCGTCGATTGCTAGCTCAGCGCCACTCTTCTGGATCAACTTTCGCTTTTCATATGACTGGTTGGCTTCTCCAGGAGCCACCAAGAGGAGGTACAATATGGGACGGTTTAGGCGCACTGCTCTTTCAGTTTACAGCATCAAAGTAAAAATACCACCACCCAGGGGCGTACCCAGGATTATATTTGGAAACCTGACGGGGGGACATTCCACTATGTCCCCCCTGGGTACACCACTGCCACCACCCATAGTTTATTAAACATTTACTCTGAAAATATATTCTAATGATGAATGAATTATGGGATCTTATTGGTTTGTGTCTTTAAAAGCACATTGGAAAGTGACATGGTTTCTATAAGCTCTAAATCATGTTACTATAACGATTAATTTGCAAAATATAACGGTAAAAGTTAAATGGATAGTTACAATTACATAGGCCCTATGGTGTTATATTATTGTTTAGATACTTAGATCCTTAGAGCTCTTATTTACAGAATTTATCCCAATGAATCGACATTAAATGTTTAATGGCACTATTACGTTATGCACTTGTATTGATTCAAAAAGACGACTTCACCCACGTTAGTGAACTTTTTCGCACAATCATACCATGTAAATAAGTGAACGTTTTTTAAATTACAGTGTATTTACAATCATAATTTAGTAAGTAAATTTATAAATATAGTAATTGCCGTTGTGTTATCAGTGTTGCAACCGGGGAGGCCTTTTGTACGGGGTGGCAGGGCCGGGTTCACATATTTGAAGAATATAAACGGGCCGGGCTGGGCCTGAAATTGTGATTTTAACGGGCCTAATGATCGTTTTCACTAATACTTGAAACCTGACAGAGGGTTGAATTTGCCAGATGTTGCGAGGTTATCAGAATAACAAATAACGAGGAAGAGGTATTCAGTGATTTTTTTGCAGGACAGCCAATTACAGTATTAGCAGCCAATGAAGAATTAAAAAATGAAATTGTGGATTACAGATCATCCCAGTCTGTTCAGGTGATCCAAGAAAACAGATCATCCCAGTCTGTTCAGGTGATCCAAGAAATGAATAGCCTCATTCTTAAATGTAATTTTCACGCAAACTCAAATAAAGCAAGATAGTTTACAGTATACAAAATTGTTCTATAGGAATTCGACAAGTTTATGTGGTAGCTGCAATACTTTAAATAGGATTAACGGTTTTCTTTGTTTAGACGTAAATGTCGAAAAACGACAAGATCAACTTACTAGTCAGTGTACATATGATGACATTGTAGATAATTGTGACAAGATATATTTCAATTATTTGGAATCTCATTGAAATGTATGCTTCCAACTAATTGAAAACTATTCCCGATTTATCAATTCTACTGACTTCTAAAATATTGTTTACGCTTAAACCATCACATGTAGCGCTTTGAGTACATTGAAATTACATTTACTTTGATCTACAAAATTGTGAATGTCATCACCCATATCATAAATACAGTAAATGGAAGTATAAATCAAAAGTAATTTATGATGTGTTAATTGAAAATATGGTATATCCTAAGTCATATTCAGATAATGTACAAAGTGAAGAGAAAATGCTACCATGTAACCGTTACCTGAGGACTGCTTATGGGAGATTACCAGTTATGACGGTCACTGATGCAACCAGTGGCCTATTACTGGATTGCTTGTGGAATCAACGACAATCTTAAGGAGTGATAAGGGGGTGCTACACTATCAAATTTGTATGGCCAATATTGGTTAACAGAATGTTTGACAGTGTATCACCCCCGTCAATTAATGGTTGCAACCATTCATCAAACAACCCATCAGACAAACAGCAAACATCTACTGGAATTTCTCGCTATCCGTTGACTGGTTTAGATAAATTTGCAACGTCAATTTTTTGTAGAATTGTTATTAAACATGAATGTATTTACGTCAAAATTATTTTAATTGTTCGGTAAACATGTTGCAGTAATACATTATCATGATAATATATTGCTGCAAAATATTTACAAATAATTATAATGAATTGTTTGCTTGATTAGAGATTTGATGATGTATCACCGCCTTTTTTCACCAACACTCTAAATTTACAAATATAATTTACCAATTATTGTTTTCTTACACATAGGAAGAAATTGGGTTCATTCAATAATTTTCTTCAATTTCTTCAATTTTGCGCATGTGAAATTTGCAATGTTAATACATTAGTGAGAAAATGAAATAATATATTCTAACGTTTTTTTATCATCTAGAAAAGCATCTATGATCAATCCCTGTCAGGAAGGTTTTGCCTGCATTTCACTATTACATAAAATGTCGTTGATGTTTTAAAGAACTTGCAAGGATTTTTAAAAATTTTATTCCCGACGTCGATTTTTCAATAGAAAAATTGAAAGTGTCTATTTCAAACACGTTTTACCCTAAAACCTATTAATCTATAAAACCATCTACGATGATTTATTGCTGAATAAACCTTCTTATTTAAATTGCGCTATTTCACTTTGTTGTAAAGCATGTAATGAACTTGCAAATTGAATTATCGCACAACACTTATTTTGAAGCAAATCAATTTGGTTTTCGTCCGCTTAGTGGTGTGCAATTAAAATGATTCAAATTTCTTGAGATGTCCCATAAAGAGAAAAAAACATTGTGAAAGGCTTACTTGAAATTATAAGATTACTATATAAATTTTAGTCCTGCCTTCTTTAACCAATTGTTGCTTTCTTCTCAGTCACATTTTTCTGCGTTCCTCCAGTATTCTCCATGCATTGTCTTCTGCCTATACCTTGTTTGTCTCTCTGAGTCCATCCTATTCTGCTATACCTTGTTTCCTTCACTCTCAGTTCTTATCTTTCTTAACTCCTTAGTGATCTCCAGTAGGGACCCCTTAGGTTGCTCTTCTACATATTCCTTTAGCCCTAGTGCTTCTGCTTTTACATTTTCCTCTACACTTAGAATTCCTTTCCCTCCCTTACGCCTTGCCATGTACAGCATATCTACATCTCCATTTAAGTTGAATACTCTCTCTGCTGCTAGTATCTTCCTTATCTCCCTGTTAACTCCCTCAGTTCATTCTTATTCCACCTAACTATTCCTGCTGAATATCTCAAAACTGGTATCACCCATGTATTCATTGCCATTTTACTATTCTGCTGACCTCTGTAGTACTTTACTTACTCTCCTCTTGTATTCTTTTCTTAACCTCGTCTTCATTTCCTCATGATCAGTTCTATCTTTCTCTATCACACCTAAGTACTTGTACCCCTCTTTGACAAACTCAATCTTATCCTCACTGCTTGTTCTCAAACCATGTCCATCTATACACTTGCCTCCAGTCATTGTTGCTGCTGCACACTTTCCTAATCCAAACTCCAACCCAGACTCTCTACTAGCTATTTCCAATGTATCCACTTGCTTCTGCGACATCTTCCTTGAGCTAGCATACATCTTCAGGTAGTCCATGTACCATAGGCGATTCACTGCCTACCATTCTTCTCCAACTTATACCCTCTAATGTCTTATTTAATTTTTCTGTGATAGGTATTAAGCTAACTAAAAAAAAGAGTGGTGCTAAGCTGTCTCTCCCTGGAATATGCCTAAACCTCAACCTGTGTCTGCCTATCTCAGTTTGCCACTTTCCCATTTCACTCTCTAGAAACTCAACCCCTTTCCGTGAAACTCCATTGGCCTCTAGCGTCCTCAATACTCACCTATGTGATATGCTGTTATATGCCTTCCTGTTATCTATCCACGCCATTGCTAAGTTTGTCTCCCTTCTACAATTCTCCACCACTGCCTGGTCTATCAACAACTGATCTTTGCATCCTCTTTTCTTTGTCCTACATCCCTTCTGCTTTTCTGGTATCAACCTGTTCACAGAAGTGAGCAATTTCCACGTTGTTGGCAGACATATTATTGGCCTGAAGTTGCTTACATCAGTACCTTTCTTTGGGTCCTTTGGTATCAGAAATGTCCTTCTCACTACCATTCACTCCAATGCTACTGCTAGTCTTTCATGAACACTAGTAAACTTCTTGGGCCAATACCCATGTACCTCATCTCTGCCTGGTGCCTTCCAGTTCTTCATCTTCTTTAGAGCCTCCTTCAGCCTTGCAGTTGTGATTACTTCTTCTTCTTACCTGAACTCCTGCATCTGCTCACTCTCTATCTCTGGTCCCTCACTTCTCCATACATTTTCCCAGAACATTACTGCTGTAGCCTTTTCTCCTGCATCTAGTTCTTTGTAGAATCTTCCTTCTGGGGTCTCAAACTTCATATTGTCTCTTGCCTGCTTTGCCGTTGCCCTACATTTTCTCAGTTTCTCAGCTTCTGAAATTAATCTCAGCTTAAGCTCTTCTCTTGCAGGTTATATAGTCTTCCTCTTACCTACCTGCAATTGTCTTGTAGCGCCTTACTTGTCCTGATCTTCCCTATTTGCTGCCTAATCTTTGCCACTTCATTCTCAATTCTTCTCTCCCATGCTTGCTTTCTATCTCCCTTACCTTCTTGTCGTCTGTTCTTCTTCATGTCCATGCCTACATTATTCAGCACCTCCCATGCGCCTCCATACACTAATCTGTTTATCTCTGCTAACTTACTTCTCTTAATGACTCTTGGTACTGGCAACCTACTTCTGTTTTCTATTTCTTTCTTCATCCTTTCCTTGATTGCTGCCTCTGTTTCTACAGCTGCGGTTTCTGCTGTTTCTACATCTAATTCTGCTACTACATCTGCCACTTCATTTTCCTTTTGCTTCGTCTGTTCAGCTCTTCTTTTTCCCTTATTCTCATCCAGCTTTAGCAAAAGCATATATGTCTCATGATTTAGTGTTTACACGGTGACAGCGTGACAGAAGAATACAATAAAATCAAAATTATTTGATCTACATCNCTTTCCTTGATTGCTGCCTCTGTTTCTACAGCTGCGGTTTCTGCTGTTTCTACATCTAATTCTGCTACTACATCTGCCACTTCATTTTCCTTTTGCTTCGTCTGTTCAGCTCTTCTTTTTCCCTTATTCTCATCCAGCTTTAGCAAAAGCATATATGTCTCATGATTTAGTGTTTACACGGTGACAGCGTGACAGAAGAATACAATAAAATCAAAATTATTTGATCTACATCTGTTTTACAATTACCCTACTTGAGAGTTCGTATGTCTTATGTTTTGGGTGTTGACACGCTTCATATGTCTTGAGATAATTGGAGACAGATCTGTCTTATGTCACGTGTAAACAGGGTATTAGCGACAATAACACACTAAATTCTTTCGAAAATTTTGTATAGCGCTAGAGAACCAAGCATATGCAATCAGACAAATATTTATATTATCTATATTTTATCATCATTTTGCTTGAGAAATATTAAAAGGTCAGATGTCTGCATTTTTCATAATATAATAAACTGCGTACATCACACGGAAGAAATAATTGTGATCACCTCTGATAATAGTGGATCTCGTTGGAATGAAAAATCTATTTTGCCGGGTAGAATTGTTAGAGATTTTTGAAAGATGAAAAAATACTATTTCAAATGTTAAAATAACTTTAATTTAGCAAATTTCTATACTTATTGTTATCAGAAAATCTTTGATTCTTAATTGAATATAGTTTTATCAATGTTCCTTGCCACTCAATCCGATCAAAGAAACTTGCTATTAAAATGCACACAAAGTGTTTTAACAAGAAAATATCAATAAATGCAATACGAAATCAATAAAAATTACAAAAATTATTAAAATTTTACAGAATTTCAAAGATTAAAATGTTTGATTTCTAAAAATTGTTCCTTAAATCTATACTAGCTTTTCCATCCTAAAGATAATAAATTACCTGCAACTCAACCATTCTAAGAGTGACTTATTACCCGACCCATTTCCCACTATGGTTTGAATTACCTAATAATATAAAAGTGGGCATGGGTTAATTGTAAAGTACTATCTTTTTGTCATCAGTGATCCGCTAATTCTTCGCTACTCTCCACCAAAGCTCCACCAGTGGGTCGATGCCAAAATCCACTGGTGATCAGCTGGTTTTGTCACAAGTAGAAGTTGACTCAATATAGTATTTGTATTTCTTAAATAACGGTTTCACATTGCAAAATTTGTTTGTTTCGGGAAAAGTCCAGATTTCAGTGATTCTGGAAAATTACATCATAGAAAATTGGAGTTGTTCTTTAAAAATGTTAGATGAATGCAATGCGCAAGTGGAAAATGACATTAGATATTAAGTCATGAGTCAATATTTCAAAACATGAAAACATTGGACACAAATATTGAAATAGTTTTTCGATTATTTGATAAAATTCCCAATTTTGAAAATAGCTAACAGAGTGCCTTAAAATATGCTTAACGCGAAACAATTAAATTTCAAAAACAAGCATGGATTCTATTCTAGTTAGCCTTTGACCTTGCGGAATTCACGCTTAGGACTTCAAACATTACTGTTTTATAGACATTCATAATATTATCTCTTTTGGTATTACCGAAATTTACCTTAAACATCAAAATTTGAAATAACTTGCAACATCTTTTTAAAAATGTATTAAGACCATACTTTAGTATGACCTTGAAATGTATATAGGTTAATATTATTAAGATAATGATGTGAATTGTCTTTAGTTATAAAAAATAGTGTGCAGCATTGTATTTCTTGTAAAGCAATGGAAATAATTTCAGAATACAATTATTGCAAAATTATTCGTGAGGGAGATGTAGGATGCCTTACATAGGAAAAAAACTATAAATTTTCCTAATTTTATATTATCTTTCGACTTTATCCATTTTTTTAATCCAGAAAATTTTTCCTATACTTGATCTGATTACTTAGATATAAATTTGACCTTCATAAATTGACCCTTACCTAAAAATGTTAAAATAAAAATTTGCGGTTCGTAGTAAAAGAATTAGCAACTCCGAACACCTCAACAGTTGCTGGATCTAATTCCATTTTCAAGGAAAAATTCGTTTTCAAATTTTTTGAACACATGACAAAATTAATCTCAAATTATTCGTTATTAAATTAACCTGACCAGGCAGAAATACTGATCGACTTGATTATATTTCTTATCTAGACTGAGATGGGAACGGGGTACGTGTCGGGAATAAGCGTATTTACACAGTACAAAGAAAGAGTCGAGTAAAGAACGTCTTGTTCCAGGCTGTGTATTACAAAGGAACTAGTCTTCAAATTTGCGTCATTATCCACTTCTTTCGTTGCACCATTGTTCAGTACTATCACACCAGAAATTTTTTAAAGAAAACTTCGATCCGCATCCACTCCACATAACAACAAAATGTATTGTTTTATACATATTTATATGCATTTACATTATACATGCAAGCAAAACTTATACGAATGTATCTTTCATGTAGTTCCGTAAGCTAGGAGTTTCAAGGAGACTTAGGCGTCGTAAAATTATCATATTGGCGATGTCGAGGCCAAACTTTTTGCTGGCGGTGACAGCGCGGATTGGAAAAAATGTAATAATTTTAAATCAATTATTTTTTCACAAAACTACAGTTCTCATTAAGAAATATTAAGTACATTGAACATCTTTTTTGACAAAATAATTTGCCCACTTGAAGATCACACTCTCACATGCACCTTCAGTGTCAAGCATTGCAAAAGTTACTCAAGCTATTTTGCAAATATTGGCAAGTGTGGTCCATTCTTCTTCCACAAAACCAAAGTCTCCGTTTTTATTTCCTCATCAATTAATTCATGCTAATATATCTTGCTACCTCATTGTTGAATTTATGCTGTACTTTTTCTGCATCGGTAAGGAATGATTGTAAAAATTCAACTTTTGAAACTCCTGTAGCGGAAATTTGCGAATTTTCTTTTTGACTGTATTGATTTCAACCTTGAGTTTATCCAAAAGAGAATACGGAGGTTCATTGACTTAAAGGTTATAAGTCTGCAATGTATTTTCATTTTATCATAATGGAATCCAACAATTAGTCGTGTATGATTATGCAAGGAAAGCAATCGATTACCCCACTTTGACAACATGCGTCGCTTTATGTATTTGTGCCCTGACGGGATGATGTGTAGTATTTGGCTGTGATATGCTTGAAAATTACGTTCTGAAACAGTGCTTCCAAATCTAAAGTGGGATACTTGTGACCCTCTGAAATATTTGAAGTATTCTCAAACAGTTGCAAGCACATAATCAATGCATCAATTACTTTTGTTTCTTTATACACATAAGTAAGTCATTTTTTTTCATTTTAAAGAGCAGTTTCACGCCGATTCTAATATTACAGCAGCGGTGCCGAGCACTAGTTCCAAGATTACAGGGTGAATCTGCTTCTCTCGGGTGCCCATAATCCTCACTGGGATTTTCGAACAAATCTTATGCAATCTATGTTTTCTTGAAAAAGATCCAAAATATGTAGTCGAAGGTTGCCTTCCTTTAAATACTTTTCCTAAAAAGATATAAGGAAAATGAATAATTATAAAGTAGTATTATTTTTATGTTATTTTTTGAAATCCATACATTTTAATGAATAAAACTAATATTTTATTTATTTCGTCAATAAGTTGTTTCGTAAATTTTTGTTTATAGATCACATATCAATTGAGTATACAAAGGATATTTTTGCACTTATAGCTATATGTTAGCTATTACCGTGTCGAATTCAGCACATTCTCTTATAGAAACATAAATTTAAAGAATTGTTTATTACTAGGCCCATTATGACGTAAATGCATCAGAACATCGAATATTTTAGTTCTCTTGGTATTCAGATATATATATATATATATATATATATATATATATTTCTAGGTTTGCATATGGAAATGCGATTCTATTTCATTTCTATTCAATGTCCAAAACCATTTCGAAAACATTTCCACATGTTTCCATTAATTTCCGTATCTTTCCATAAATCTTAGAAGTAGAGGTGGTTAGGGCTGTGTGAGACCAGAGTTGTCCTGGTTTCAGTCCCCCATTGAATTTGAATCCGTCTTAATCCCATTTGGTCCGATAGTCCTATTAGTATCACAGCTTAAATTCTATTTTGATCAAAATTGGAAAAAAATTATTAGTAACATTCAGAAATCTGGGTTCCAGATTTTTTTTTAGTAGCAACCCCACTAGTGGTTCGTCAAAGTGTCGAAATTTTAGATTCAGTTCAGACATGAGCAATCATTGGTTTGTTTGAAACTACTAAGGTACACATAATGTAATTTTGTAATGCTCTTAATATTTGCCTCAGTCAAGGCTATTTTAATTTCATGTCTTGTAATAATATTCCCGTTCCAGCCCTGTTTAAAATCGAATTAATATTTAATAAGATAAGGTCATATATGCATGGCGATAATTTGTGGAAAAATTCATGCAGTAAACAAATATGAATAAAAAACTTGCCGTAGATAATAATATTTATTGCGGTATCATTAAACATTTCAACAGTGCATATATATATATATATATATATATATATATA
>CABFPE010000543.1:181494-196657 GCA_900660155.1 Hofstenia miamia | reverse complement strand
ATATATATATATATATATATATATATATATAGATATAGTATATACTTTTTCATTTTCTGAAGACAATTCCTATTCCCATCTATCAATAAATTGCTGAAAATATTTATTCATTCAAAATGAATATGGAACTATTTTCTATGTGAGTATTAATCGTCACTTTTTATCGCCTTACTCTTGGAACTCATTCTGTTTTGAAAAACTTAATGCAAATATTACGTAAAATATGTCAGTATTGCCAAAGTTTGTATAGAAAGTGCCTAAAGATAAAAAAATAAAATTATGTGTCAATTTTCATTAGACAGATGTAATGTTTTAAATACTGATATTTTCGACATTTGCTATGTGCTTGTTAATTTTTGTTGTGAATTACCATGCAAATTTAGAAATCTATATATGAAATTGCCCTTTTCCATTATATATAATGACTTGAGATGGTACCCACTTTCATAAGTTATTTTTAAACTTTCTAATAATTTTAAAGGAAAGCTGTAACAAAAAAGCAGGAAATTGAGATTGCCAATTCAATAATTCAATACCAATGAAAAACTCTATTGTTAACATTGCTTTATGCTTAGGATTATTAGCCTGCAAAAAATGCAATTGCCATGGCTTATGTTTGAGTAAAAAGCATAGATGTCAACATAATCGAAAGCATTCATCATTATTTCAATAAATTCAAATTTTCCAATTGCGTAGTAGTTGAAATATGCCCATTCCATAACGGACCAACCACCAAATTTTTGTCATTATAACATCGACAGTATTTAAGTCTGTATTGGGCAATCTTCACACTTTTTGATTTCCATCAGATTACAACGCAAACGCGAATTTGTCACTGTGCCCAACATTTTTTGTTTAATGTTTCTCATAAAATGGCTAGAAAGTTATAAAATAATTTATTACAGTAAGCGGGCATCATCTCGAGACATTGAACTCAGCAATAGAAGAAATTTATAATTGAAGTTCATAAAAGTTGAGAGGGTACTTATAGTCTTAGAGGGTTGCCAAGTCTTTTCGTTACATATATATATATATATATATATATATATATGTGTGTTTCTTAAATTTCCATTTTGAAGTATTAATAATGAAATTTCCGTGTTATAAACAAAAAATCTGCAATACTTAAAACCACTTCTTCACTTAATAGAAACAACGCGAGACAAAAGCACATGGTATTAGTATTTATCAAATGCCCAATTCAGTGATATCGATTGTTACTGACTACAAATTAATCAATGAACTCATTACAAATTATCCTCAAGAAACATCAGATCGATTGGGAGGCACAATATTTACAAAAGAGTACGCATTTGCAAAGGGGATAGCTGATGCCAATGGTAAATTGTGGAAATTACACCGAAGGGAAGCTTTACTAACACTTCGGAAGTTGGGATTAGGTATATCAGCTTTGGATACAAAGGTTAGATTCAGTAATATTCTTATATCTTATTTCCACAAATATAAAATTTTTCATATTGTCTTTTTCTGGCAAAAACTGTTAAAATTTGAAACAAAAAGCAAAATTCTTCCTTATTGCCACTATTGATTACAGATGTATAGATAAAAGACAAATTTTGACTCTAAGTGTACAACACATTGTGTTTATGTGCATTTAAATTAGCTTCGCGGTATTCATTATTATATTATCATATATACAGACAAATCACTAACTCTTTTGTGTTGAAAAATTATTGAATATTGTGATTTTTTGTTATAATTCATTTTAAAATAGTATTAAATTTTTATTTAATTATAATAAATATTAATCGCTTTAGGCAAGCCTAGAATCAGAAGCTCTTATTGAACATCTTAAGCTGAAAACGAGTGAACTGTCACTAAATGAAATGTCAGATATCCTTGCAACGGCAACTGCGAATATGATTTGCCAGCTGTGTTTCGGAAAACGATTTGAATATGGAGATGCACTTTTCAAGGAGCTCCATGATAACATCAATACAATAACTGGCTATGATCCATTACAAATACGCATTTATCTTCCTCGTTGGATTAGGAACTTACCTTTAATATATAGTGAAAAATTTCAAGAGGTGGTTAAGAGTCTTGACCATGTTCAAAAGTTTATAGAACATGAAATCGCGATTCATGATGATTTATCTGATGATGAATGCCTTGTATCTGTATTCTTAAATCACCAGAAAACAATGCCTGAAGAGTTTTCAAATGAAGCAATTGTAGGCTGCTGTTATGATCCACTTTTGGCTGGAACGGATACCACTTCTGCTACATTGTCATGGCTTGTGAAATTTATGGTCATACATCCTGAACAGCAGATTCTTGTAAAAAATGAATTAAGAGATGTTCTTCAAGGTAAAAAATTTGAATAAAAAGATATAGAACGTCTGCCAATCCTACAAGCCTGTATATTTGAAACTCAACGGTTTGCTTCTGCGGTGTTATTACAAGTTCCTCACTATGTAAACAAAACTATAACATCATCGCAAGGATATGTATTTCCGAAGGGATCAGTTTTGATTGCCCATCTATTTTCTATTATGAGAGATCAGAATGTATTCAAGTATCCTGATACATTCGATTTGCGTAATTTTCTGTCAAATGATATGAAAGTGATAAAAAACGAAAGCTTCATCCCGTTTGGACTAGGTCCCAGAATATGTGTTGGAGAGAAACTAGCTAAACTTCAACTTTACACATTTGCAGCTAAGTTTTTTCAAACATTTACAGTTTCTAGTTTAAAAAACGAAGTTTTAGATGAAAATGATGCTACTATTAGTTTCTCAAGAAGACCAGCGAATTTCAAATTTAAGATCCGCACAGACTAAATTTCATAGTATAAATTATTGAAGCGTTATTCAGTAAGCTTGTGTTAATAATCGTTGAATAAATTCAATTTTTTGATCATTTCAATAGAATTCAATTACTATGCACATTAAGGAGAAATTCAAGTTTTCTTTTAGTATGCTTAGCTGAAAGTCAAATATTTGTGCGCTTGAACTTTTCATTTTTACTTAACAGCATAAATGATTGCAAAATAAAAGCGTGATGTATAGAGCAGCAAATTTGCCATAAATTATTTACATTTTGAGACTGGAAGTACATAGCCCTACCCAGTTTGTGGGTCAAGTTTTTCAATTTCAGCGTGTATATTTTAGTACAAGTTACTACCATAACCAGCTTTGATATAATATGAAATCAAAACGATTTTTTTGGCAAGTCTCATCAATTGATTATAAAATGAGCCAAATTCAAATTATTTGAAATGGACCGTGTTGATTTTGGCTTTTTGTGGGATTAGCTAAATCTAGACCTATATTTTCGCCCAATGCCATGACTGACCTTCCTCCAGGTGGAAAGTTAACATACAGAGTGGATTACAAAGATTCACCATCTAACCCAAAATCTTAAATGTTCATCCTAATACATACAGACTTATATTATGGACTACTAAACATTGTAGTCTTATTATTTATTCAAAATAACAAAGTTTCAAAATTTATGCCACTTGTTATCAACTAGAATTATCTAATTGACTATGCTTCCCAAATGATTAAAGATCTATCTTCCGTATCTGCTTTCTTCGCTGCCAATTCTTCTGTTAGTAAGGAGTCGCACGATGAAAAAATTCTTGCTAAGTGCACTTTCAATTATTTTTGCACACATGATCAGGAATTTCTTTCTTCTCAATTTTTTCAGTGATTTTGTCTTTAGAAAATATGAAATACTACATATGATATCAATTTATGCAAGTACTCGCGCACTACAAAATTATAGTAAAAAATAGCTTCTTTATGAAGTACATTTACTCAAAAATTTTATGCGCGAATGCATATATAAACATACAAAGAAGGTTATCACTTCGGATGCTAGAAAATATAACTTCAATGTAAAGTATTCGAACAATTTGAGGGCCTGAGCCTACTTCAGGCCGAATATTTTTCCGACTAAATAACCAAGCCCACACTAGATTTAAACAATCATTCTGAAAGGCAACAATACATTTAAATGCAGATCTAAAACAGCATAAACCTCAAATGTATGTATATTTTGCGGGAGGCTTATTGATGGTCATTTATAAGTAATCCCAAAACTAAAAAATTTTCCGGAATAATAATAATAATGAATTTTACCTTCAAAGGGTATAACAATTAAAAAACTGGAGGAAGTAAGGTATTTGGTGACAATATAGAATGGAAAGAAAAATGGAAAGAAATTACATTTTCATAAGATTCCATAGAAATCAAAGCGTTTAGAAGAAAAGTTAGAATATTGGATTTAAATTTAGAAGGAAGTGACCAAAGATCAATAGCTAGATTTTCAAATATGAAATTAGCTAGAGAAATGATACGAAAAATGTAGTTGTGGGAGGATTTTAATTTATGAATTAAAAGAGATTTAAAAGAGAGAGTTAAAGGTGCTTGAGGAAAATGATAGATATTCATTAACATCAAAGTCATTTCTTCCAATAAGTAATTTTTAAGGAAAATAAAATCAAGATAATTTAAATAAAGATTTATTGGAAGAAATTTGGCTTGAAGCCAAAGCTGATTTTGTCTGATATAAGGAGAACGACGCTTACGAACTGGTTGCACAATTTTTCACTTTATTCTTTCGAAAAGCAACTCATGAAATTGTTGTCTCTCATGGGAATACTTAAGGAGTTTACCTCAAAGCCACAAAGGTTACTACAACAATGTCTTCTTTAGTTTGTTTTGTTTTCTAAGGCCAATCCGAATAATTTTTATAATTCTCAAGTTTTGAACAAAAAGCGTCAAAAAATAGTAGCATGTAAATTTTGTATAAGGAATTTTGTCAACCTCTTATTTTTTATTGTCTTGCCTAACCAAGTCACGACACTCAGAAGTGGCAAAAAGTTTACCTTTACAACGGGAACGATAAGGGCTATGCCTAAAACATCCCAAAGAGAACCTCCTCGCGGTGGTTCCTTGGTAATGCTAACACTCCGTGGGCACGTCGGTGTGCGGTGTCCAGGCCCCACATCAGACGTTAAAACCAGGGTACAGAAGTTGTGACCATATGTACTTTGCACATATGAGGGCGGTAACGGTTAGGAAGCCTGTCTGTTCTAGTGTTGTGGAGATAGACGATGACACAGTGGAAAAACTATTAGCAAGTACTGGCACCAGTTAGGGTGCGTCTCATAGGGCAGTCATAAAGTAAGAAAACTCTCTGTCTGTGGCCTATGAGATATGTCTAGGCCAGCATTTGCTGTTCCTTCATGTAAGACAGCTTTGCTGTGTCACAGGTAGTTATGATACAACATTTACCATCTATTATGGAGTTGAGTGAGGCTTCGATTAGCTAAAATGCTTTGCATTTTTGTAAATACTGCTCCAAAATTACTTTTCACGTATCTATTAGCAGCCAGCAGGCGCTTTCTTAAGTTAACTCCGTTAGTAGCCTTGGTTGCCCAAAGCGGAAGAGGTGCAACTCCCTCAACTGAAGTTCGACCTTAAGCTTCACTCTGCTGATCAGACTCAATACAGGTCAGCATTCTGCATGGCAGGGGTCGCCAGCGGTTTCTCAAGATTTAACCGGCCAGGTACACTTCTAGTGGTATGGTCCGGACCGGGATCTTGGTTTCACCCATTGATTTAGTTTGTTGACATCTTCAGTAAAACCACCTTTACAAAAAAGAACATTGAATTCGTGTCTGAGTTATTGTACTTAGGCTCGATGATCAGAACTGCTGTGACAACCCTCTCTAAAGCAAGAAATCGGTGCAATGGTGCTGTTGGCACAATCTTGAAGTATTGGCAAGTAGCACATTAGAAGGGGTTTGAAAAAGCACTCTCTTAACTTCTATTACAAAGCGTTACGGTAGCCATTCTGACCTAAACGTGT
This sequence comes from Hofstenia miamia, assembly GCA_900660155.1. Taxonomy (NCBI): domain Eukaryota; kingdom Metazoa; phylum Xenacoelomorpha; order Acoela; family Hofsteniidae; genus Hofstenia; species Hofstenia miamia. The sequence continues at coordinate 190,813 of CABFPE010000543.1, read as the reverse complement.
GAGACGTGGGCAGAAACTGCTAGGGAGCTGGAGATGCTTGAGGCCTCCATGAACACGTGTAAAAGGTTCTTTTGTGGTGTCTCACTCTGGGATAGGTTAACCAAGGACAAAGTTCACGGACTTATGCCTTTCCAACAAGTGCACACAATAATAGCACGTAAGTGCTTAACTTTTATTAGCCGGATGACGTCACACAGTGAAAGCATAACTAGTGTTCAGCTCTTTGAGTGCACACAGAAGTTGGTATTTGATGTACAGTGGTTAATGGACGTTACTCTGGGGGATTCTCAGATATTTTCCACGTTGACTTCACCATACTTTACAAGTAAGAAAGAAAGTGAAGTAATTCACAAAGCTGCAGGTCTGATCATGGGTGGCTTGGATTTGAACCGAAAGAGATTTTCTGGGGCAGTCTTCGCAACATTGCCAAAGCATATACATGCCAGTATGAGACACCTACGGTGCACTGAGTGTGAGCGAATATTTTCAGAGCAGAAAGCTCTCAATCGTCATGTCAGGGATGACCATACGCAGATCTCCAATAGGGAAGCGGACGCTGATTGTGAGAAGTGTATAGCAGAGGGTAGAGACAGGCAACACAGGAAACTCAAAGGCTTCTGCTGTAAATCAGGGGCATTGATGGGGCCAAACCTGTATCCAACCCTTTTGACTTTATGGCGATTTTCTTACCAAGGTTCTGGACCAGATCTGGTTGAAACCATCCGAGCTTTAGTGTTTAGTAGGAGCGAACGATGGGAGCCCTACCCTTACAGAAAAGGTTCAGAAAACAATCTTAAAAAATAACAGTGAAATTAACATCCTTCCAAAACTTTCAACTCTTAAAAAACATATTTTTAATGAACTACTCCCTCTCATGAATAGAGGACTAACATCCACACAGTTTTGCTTTACAAAGCGTAGTTTCGAAATCACACAATTACTATCATACTTTGACAAGATTTATCATGATTTTGATTCTGGTATTACTTAAGCAGCCTTTTAGTTAGATTTTCAAAAGTTTTTATCAAGGTACCGCATGGTTACTCATTGCCAAAATTTTAGGAAATTTTGATATTGGTGGTAAGTAAGCGAACAAGCATTAATTTTATAAATTATTTTTGAAAAAACAGCATTTTTAATTTCAAGTTTATGCCGGCAGATACTCCCCTTCTAACCAAAATGGGACATCTGTTATTTTTAAAATTTTTAATGCATGTCTGGTATTAGTTAGGTATTTAGCTATGGATAAATTAAGTATTTTAGTGTTGCTATGGTACATATTACATAACACTTTGACTACTTGGCGTATATAGTCTTCATATGCTGTCTGAGTTTTGGAATTCATGAAAATGCAAGAGATTTTTGTAATAGATTCGGTATCTCTAAAACCTACCTCGAAGTTTGTACATCAATTAATTAGGTATTTTTCGGTAAGAAATGAGTTCGATGTATTACAAAGTTAAATATTCAATGAGGTTTTGGTTTAAATTTTAGTCCCTATTTCTAATGTAGGAAGGATTTTTCTTGGAAGAAGGATCATTTTTCATTGCTCATAATTTAGTTTATATTGGAAATCATAAATTTAATTAATAAATTACTTAAACGTATTTGATGCAAAATCAGGGTAATAAATATCAAAATAGAGTAAATTTCATAGAGCATCACTAATGCTCAATTATTTATTTCCTTCAAACCTGGCGAAAATATTTCGTTTTATTATATTTGGTTTGCGTACTACTATCAATTCAAATTAAGCCGTTGTGTCACATTATTTTTGTGTTGCAATTATGAAAGCTAAGTTGTGCAATAGCAGTTAATCTTAAACTTTTAGAATGCCTTGCATTAAACGTTGATTTGTGCTTTTTTCTAAATCTACATCAAAAACAAAACCTAATTATTGGTTTATCACTGTACCAAAGGGTGTGGAAACCAGAATATTGTGGTTTGAAGCTGCTAATCGGGCAAATACTCCTGACCCAACAAGTAAATTACTACCAAATATTGTATAAAAAAGCTTCAAAAATGTGCTTGAAAACAGGTGTCACTCCACACTGTTTCTTGTGCCAACAACAGCTAGCAAATGACATTGAAATAGTGCCATCAAATCCTCCTAAGCGTCGCTGTTTTGATAATTTTAAAATTTCCATGGTTGCAAATAACATGATAGAAAAAGGATGCCAAACAGATGAAGTATATGCTATATCTGAGGTATTTATAAATATAGATTTTCTTGTGGTGATCCCCTCAATGATTAATAATATTATAGAATTAATACAATCAATTAGATTCAAGCGGCAGTAAATATGGAATCTCTCTTAGGTGAGGAAACTATCACATTTATGTTAAACTTCCGAATCATCATCCGTATTTTCTCCCTCTTCCGCTCTGAAGAACAATCTGAATCACGATCACCGTTTTTTGAACAAGCAAAACATTATTTGGGAATTGGAAATGAAAATTTGGCTGTAGTTAACGTGTTGTGTACGTATATGGCAACTTCTAATGAGATAAGCTTTTCTACCTTGGACACTGTGATACTTGTTCTCTTAAAGTGTCTTAAAAATTATTCAAATGGGGAATTAGTAGCGATATATTAGGTGTAGCTGAGGCGATTATTTCCAAAGCCTTGCAATTATCCATTGTAGAGATGGGTAATCTTTTCAAGAAGCTTGTGTTTTTTTCTAATTAAGAGTTTCTCCAAACACAGATACCGTCCTCACATCAATTTAGATGTTTAACAGTGAATTCCGCATTGGGTAATGACGATGATGTCCCCAGCCAGAAAATCCTGCGTACGCACCTGAATTCCATTATTGATTGCTTTGAAGTTAGTATACAAAAGCCATCAGATCCAACTTCTCAAAGCTTAACCTGGTCAGCCTACAAAAATCAAAATACAATTAAGTATTTAACTTCTTGTACGACTGACGGATTTATAAATTGCATGTCCAAAGAGTTTGGAGAATGAATATCTGATGTAGAATTAGTCCAACAATCAGACTATTTAAACATTTTACCTACAAAATATTGTGTCATGGCTGATTGCGCTTTCAAGTCAATTGCTGGATTTTAGAATTGCACGGCTCTAAACTTTATCGGCCACCACCCATTGAAAGCAATAAAAAATTATATAAAAGAGGAAGCACTTCTCAGCAAGCAGGATCAATGTAGAGAGAGCTAATAGAAGACTTCGAGGATTCAAGTCAATTAGTGCAAATGTCCACACGCTAGTTAATGCCATTGCATATCTAGATTATTATTGTATTATGGCAAGTGCGTTGTCTAGTTTGCAGCCAAGATTATAAATTTATTTATGGGAAAAAAATTATTCTGGATGTCTGATTTATGTTGTGATTTGTCAAATTGGTACTTCACTTGTTTTAAATAGTTTTTCAAATATATTAACACTGATAAATACAACTAATGATCTACTTTAAATATATGTAAAATTATGAATAATATATGTTAGTTATTTTAATATCAATAGTATATGACCATTTGTGAAGTGGTCACCCCTATTAAGGATTTTTGGTTCGAATCCAGCCTGTTCAGTAATAATCCATGTGTATCTAAGTAAAAAACAAGCAGAGAATGGCAAATATGATAATAGCTTCTGCAAATGCTACAGGAACTATCCAAACTTTCATTATCAATTATATTTGTTAATTAACCAATATCTTCCAGATTCCTGGTCTCCCTCAAGTAAATGTTACTCGTTACTCGAGAATTAGCTGCTCAAGGCTGCGGTTTCATGAGAGAGCTGTCTCTTATTCTTTTTCGTCAGACTAATAAAGACATTCTTGGATTATTGCACATGTTTAACTAGTTTTTGATAAAGTCATTCGAGAGCCTCAACTCCTATTCATTGCTGCCAGGAATTGCTACGTTTACCAAAAATAATGTCCTTCCAAAATTTGTTTGCTCTTTCAAAATTATGATTAAGATACATCACATCAGCCTCTAATTTAATGGTTGTTTTGAAAGCTGATTCTTCATAATCAGGTGCATCAAAACAGTACAATCCATTTTGCTTACTAGCCATCACCATTTGCTGTTGTATTTGGGAGTAAAACTTTAGCATCCATTTGCAATGTTCATTGGAATATTCTTTAATTCTAGAGGCAACTTTCGGACACTACAAATTCTGCACAAATGCCATCTGGACTAGCAGCTAAATTAGGATAGGTTGAGTTAAGGAAAATGCTGAATCGTTTAATCTAAAAAATTTTAATTGCATATATATTGATAATGTTTTCACATATTTATTGAATCCATATTTCCAATGTACGCACATAGTAAATGTTGGGAACTTTAAACAAACAATATATTACATCTTAGTTAATAAATGAATATTTCCAATGATAACTCACTACTAATTACTTTTATTTTAATGCAGCGCATTATGTTACTGATTACTAAGAAATAATTAATATACTATTACAACTCTGCATTTAGCCAATAAGCACAACCAACTTTTTTTAAAACTCTCTTTCTCTTTCTTCTAGATCTAATCCTCGTTGCATTGCATGGGTTTGGATAGATCTACTTCCAAATATGCGTCTAAACTTTCATCTTTAGTTCTACATTTAGAACTTGAAACTTTGTTCTGCTTTACAAAAATGACCATATCTAGGTTAAGCTTTAGGAGTAATTAATAATATAAATGAGTCAAATGCTAATCTTTTTAAGCACTTTATGATGATGTAGTGTTTGTTTTTTTTATAATTTTTAGTGTTTTTTGTTCATCAGTTAAAAAAAGTTATTTTACCACTACTACTACTACTACTATTATAAAAATTTAAGAACAAATTGATGATAATAGCATTTAGTAAATATATTTTTATATGAGATTGTAGCAAATGAAGCAATCAAAATTACAAGCATTGCCTAGATGTTCATAAATGACACAATAGGTCATTGAAATTAGGTTCTAAAGAGTATCTTAAATTTTAGTGGAGGCTTTTAAGGGCTTAGAGCTAGCTTGGAACTCTCTTAAGAGAATTAAAGTGGGCTTAATCTTTTATAATTGGCTAAACCTTTTAGTTTAGATGAAGTATTCAAATGTCAGGACAAACTATCGTTGAATAGGGGGAAATTGCTTGAAATAATAAGCTGCTTGTTTACTGAAGCATTTTCTTTGACTTAGTATAAGCTTCAACTACTTTGAAGATGTGTACATTTAACAGCACAGAATTGACGAACAACTCAAATGAATTGGATTTGGAGATTGACATAGACCGAGGATTGGAAAAATGGGGAGAGAAAATGGACCGAAATTTCAACGATAAATCCCAATTCCGCAATAGTGCACCAAAATGCAGTGAATTCAATATAATTTATAAAAAATATGTTGAAGAATAATACTTAAATGATTCAATTTTACATTAATATCATATACTATTCTAAAACTCAGTTTAAGTTTTTCAATTTCAATGCATAGATTATATAATTTGTTTTTGGGTTTAGCAAAAACCAAAATTTAAGAATTTTTCTTTTTTCAAGGTTAATATGCCTAAAACTGAGTGGGCTTGTCACAAAATAATATATTACTGCAAAAATTGCAAACTGAAGTAAAAAGTAATAGCAACATGTAAGAAAGAGGTGGAAATAGATCAGTGACCCATGTGTCAATAGGTCAGACGTGTTGCATTTTGGGATGCAAAATGGGTCACTATAACATGGTTCATTACACTCATTATCCACACTAAAATTATGATATTGTTTTACGTAAGCCTTAGGTAAGCTTTAGGTAAATCTTGCAGTGTTTTGTTGATAGTTTTCTAATATGACTGTTTTTGCCGGTTATGTTGTCAGAAAATCCATACATGAATATTACAATATTTTGGATCAAAGAGTGGCATAGCGTTTAAAATTTAGAGCAGGCTCTTTACATGCTAACCCATTTTCCAAGGCCGCACACACTAGAGAGAATATCGAAATACATATAAGCACTTACTTGGCAGAATTGGGATCAAGTAGACTTATAATTACTGCACAACCAATGCAATGTATCCCGAAACAACTGATGCATGCAAGAACTACCTAGTTTATATAAATGTTTGCATTCTTCTTAGGGTGCAATGTGGGTAAGAACAAGGTGTCACACAAAATGACGGGTCAGTTCAGGATTTTAAAACTATGGGCCATAGGTCACATTAGTATTACGTCTAAAAAATGATTGATCGCTTTTGAAAATTCCAAATGAAAATTTGGTTAACTTTTTTCTAAACTAAAATCCACAAATATATTTTGCGCAGACTAATATCAGTTAAATTATATTCTTGCTAAGTCCCAGGACGAAGTTCAGAAATGATATATTTCACTAACAGAAAAAATTCTCAACTCGGTTTGTCTAATCAAGCATTATCATTACCCATTCATTGTTTCAAAATATATCTTGGGTCGCCACTCTGGAAAAACTAACCATGCAGCAACTTGATATATCTCGTAGTTTCAACATGTGTGTTATTATACACAGAGACCTATACCTCAATATCATTTGGTTAGATGAATTTAAGTTGAAATTGACAATTTTCCAGTTCCAATGTATGCAAATGCCAAATAAAGAATTGAGAAGTATATTCAACTTGGATGTTTAATTTTATGAAATTTTTCGAATTAAAAGAAAAAAAATTGTCCAATAAATTACTTAAGAATTTTTTAAATTGTGCCAAAGATTTACATGAAATTATGCCACAAAATGGTATTTCAAGCATAAAAATACCTATTCCTTCTGACCCAATGACAAGGGACTATATATATATGTATTTTTTTATGTTTTCTGCATGCTTTCGAGTCTAGCCAATCCAGCCAATCCAAGCACGCCACTTGAGTCGTTGTCCAATAGTTTTAACTTAACTTAAATATATTCCTTTACAGGAATATTTTTCTGAATATGTTAGACAAGCTTCAGGTAAGCTTAAATAAGTGTAGCTTTGTATAATTTCACACAAATTTTTTTTTCCTAATTGAAATAAGGCAATTTCACTAGTTGATATTTAAATTATTTTCTGGTACTTTCAAAAAGTAGGCATTTGTTTTCTCTGTGTTTGGTAAGCAGGCCCATTTTATTTTTGTGATGTTAAAATAGTAGAGTTAATGCGAAATTGTAATTATACGTGTACAAAGGGTTGTGAATGAGCGGAACTTATCCTAGTTCAGCACGTAGCAAGGATTTTGAATTGGCGAGGAAGGGGGAGGGGGATGGGAAAGTTAAGGTGACAGGGTTAAATTGTAATTCATGAAATTACCATATCCAAATGAAAGATGCTCCAGTTAGTTCGTTGTGGTTCTTGGTTACGCACTTGTCCTAGTGCAACGACTGTTTCAGTCATTAAAATTTGGATAATTGTTTCGAGTTCGTTGAGGTAAATTACACTTATTAACTCCAGAAACAGATTCATTTATTTTTTAGCAGTCAAATATTAATTAACAATCTTTTTCAACATACATTTGACTTATAGTAACTAAAAATTATGTAATTATATATATATATATATATATATATATATACATACATACATATTATGGCTGAGTTTGAAATAAAATATTATCCTGCATGTCCGAATTTATCCGAAATACCTTTCATATTTCGGGAGACGTAATATTTCATGTTTTTCATATAAAATTAGCTCTGCAGTCATGTGTCATCCTATAAGTCAACCGTGGTTGATCCAGAGTTTTAATCAACAAGATCCTTTTATTAACTAGCTTATGAACAGCAATGAATTAACCCACTTATAGAGAAAATTAAATATTTATTCAAAGTAATTAAATAGGTTAAACAAAGAAACGTTTTTCAAGACATTTTTCTATCTCGAAGCTTTCATAAAATACTTATATTTCAATCGCTTAACTCTACTATCTTCTCTAACTTTTGATGGAATTGAGCCAAAGTTACCTTATTTTAGTTAGGTTTTTGAAATGATTTCAGAATTTTTTGGTTGTCATATGTGACGTCACGAAATATGTTGGCAAGTGGGGAAAGTTTGAAAAAATTAGATGATGTTCATAATTTGAGGTTAAAAAAGTTTGGACGTAAAAATTATATATTTAGGACAATACCGATCTAAATTATTTAATAATGGGAAAGAAAATTGACCTGGAAACATTTTTGAGACACTTTGTACATTATTTTCAGAAATGACACTCATGTCGACACCAAACTGAGATATAAAGTTGCCATTGTAAAGCAGTCCATTCAAATACAGTCAACAATCAACAACTTGCGAAATATTTCTAAAGTTTTTGCATCATTTTTTTGAAAAGATATGCATGTTGTTATGCTTCACAAAGTCAATTTCAAAATAAACCCAAATGCATGAAGAATTAATAAACTATTAAAAATACAGTACTACTAATTTATATGTATATATATATATATATATATATATAAGGGTGTAAGGTTAATTGAATTTATATTGTAGGCTATAAGCGATCCTTTTGCGTAAGAGAAAAATTTGTCGCAAGTAAAACATTTTTTGTTAAAAATACATTTTTTGTATTTAATGTTATTAGCAACAATTCAGTTCAATTGATTATGCACTTTTTCATAAGAAAAATTGCTAATATTTTCTAGACAAATATGAAATCTTTCATACAAGAGGATGATGATAATAATAAGAATCAAAAGTAATTTATTGCATTACATAATAATACAAAAACTAAGCACTACTAACTAAATAAAATTATATATATATATATATATATATATATATATATATATATGTAATGTGTGTTTGTTTATGAAACTGGTGTAATGTATATTAATCTACTAGGGTGTGTTGTTTGCGTAACAGTAGCGTTTTAACTTTCTTCATAAATAGTTTATAATTATTTTCTATCTTCACTGAAAAATGTTTCGTGAATTTTCTTTTGCAGGAAGAGCATAGTTTCGGTCTTTCACCATGATTTAATCATTTAGGAAAACAAGAGAATGTTGAACCTGAAAAAAATTGAATAAGATCATTAATGAATATGATAGAATATGATTTTGTACTTGTTGCGATACTCAGTTGCAAAGTCATATTTGTGAATAAATTTAAGGTTTTTATGTTCCTATTGTATGATTGCGTAAGACGAATGAGCAATATTGCACATCTCACATGTAAAATGCATTTGAAGATGGTATTCTTCCCCAAAACATTGTAGGTAGTATAAATATTATGTTACAAGAAATTTTCCTGATATTATTTAAAAAGAACTCATCGCATATTAACAATAATAAGAGTCAAAGCAAATTTATTGCTGCAAAACTAGTACAAAGCTACAAACTACAAATACATGTATTCACAAAATTATAATATATATATATATATAT
>CABFPE010000543.1:156019-166842 GCA_900660155.1 Hofstenia miamia | reverse complement strand
TGAATCGTTCTGTTCATTTACAAACACTTCACCATCACTATCAGAACTTTCGCCGTTCGAAACTGCATGATCTCCTCCAGCATCTAGTGGTGGGGGCGGCGTCTCTTCCATTTCTTCATCGGATGAAGTAGCTTCACTTTCCAAGGCGTTGAAGTAATCAACTGCTTGCCTGATTGTCATACGACGAACAGGCATAGCGCGGCGAAAATTTCAAATGATGTAATGAAAAAGCTTGTACCGTATGCCTAAAGCGCTTTTGGAGAGATATTTCAGTTTGAAAAGATTATATTTGAATTATCAAAGCAATAAAAACCGATTGAAAAGATAGATTGAATTTGAATAATCAATGCATCGCAATTGAACCTGATACCAGTGATAGAATAGTCATAAAGTATGGGACTTCTTTTGAAAATGAAGAAAAGATAACATAGAAATTGCTAAGCTGGAATCACTTTAATTTTAAAAGTATAGCCTAAGTAGTTTGATCAATGATAGCGGAAAAGTGTCTGCTTACAAATGTAAGCAAGTGGCCTAAATCGTGAAAAACGGTTTTAAATTTTGACCTCAAGAACCAAAATAATTTTCTCTCATAACATAAGCGTAATGCATGAAATTAGACATGGAAAATGTCTGTGGACTCGAAAAAAAATTTTTAACTCAGATTAAGAACACCTCAAAATACGAATCTTACAAATGTAAGCAGGTGGTCGTTTGAGGGTTAATAAATTCCTATTAAGAGTTCTTTCCTAAGTTCTTCGAATCGAGTTTTACGACTTGATTGCAGCTCGATTTTAAAAATTCTGAGAGCTCAAAAGTCGAATTAAAATGGACTGATCCAATAATTTCAAAACACAATTGATGCAATATTCGAGACCATGTCAGAAATGAGCACTAGATATAGCAAAATACTATTGTTAAAATTCTATGCAACATGAAAATTTGCGAAAGGTAATCATATGCAATTAATGAATTAGCGAAGACTTCATACTTTTTTCTTAACATTACAAACAAAATACTTTACATATCTGACACCATTTTGCTATATTGTTTGATATTTAAATCAATGTCATTGGTGCTTTTCCTCTAATTCTTATTGCTAACACTGAATATCAATATAGCCATACCACTTGAATTCGATTAAAAAACCTTTTCCAACGTAAAATGATCTAAGGTGTCCCTTTAATATACACTATTTGGGATATTTTATTTTGGTAATTTAAAGTGCTTGTTAAGTTTAATTTTAATTTAGTGCATATGATTATTTTTATTGAGTGTTATTATTACACTACAGTTCAATGAGAATAGAGCTTATTATTATTATTATTATTATTATTATTATTATTATTATTATTATTATTATTATTATTGGGCTATATTACCAAAAATGTTGGAGTAACAAAAACAGTGATAAATAAAAATATACAAATCGTAGTCAATTTATGGATCTGAATGTTCGACAGTTAGAGTAACCACAGCATAGGAAAAAAGTACATGAATTGTTAATATCAAAAGAGTGCAGTCTATCATAAAAAAGGAGCGAAGCTGTGTTTTCAATTTTGACGGTGAATTATTATAAGGTCGGATATCTGTATTTCTCATTAGATAATGTGTAGTGTAAATCATATGGGAGAAATAATTGTGATCACCTTTGATAGTATTGCCTCTTGTTGGAACGAAAAATGTATGTCGACGGGTAGAGTTGTTAGAGGAGATTTTGAAAAATGTTGCAAAGTCTATGTTGATTCTGCCATTCGAAATACGATTAAACAGGAGTAGGTCATAATAGTCAAATAAATATGAAATGGGCATAGATTTACATAATCGTAGTAAATCAATGTAAGGTTTGTGATAAAGACCTGTTATCCAACGAAGCTGACGTAGGTGGAATCTTTCTATTTTTTAAGAATTGTGATTGGCGGAAACCAGACTTGCGAAGCGTATAGTAACGTTGAGATAACATGCGAATAATAAAGTTGATATTTGCAAGATAATGAGAGTGAAAAGGGCATTATTGTACATTTTTCGATGGGCGACTTTGTACATTTTCCATGTAGATTCCATGAAAGATTTGAGCTGATAAATAACCCTAAATCTTTCACATAGTCACTGGCTTTTAAAGAGCCGAATGATAAACTAATTTCAAAATTAGAAGCATAGGATCTAGTTCGAGAGAACTTCATATTGTTGATCTGAGCCCAGTTACTAATATAAATTTCGTCCAAAATTAAATTATTGTTTGATAAGTACAGAAATTTAGAATCATCGGCATATCAGAAAGGTGAAGGGCAGAGAAGAGACTCAGGAAGATCATTGATGAACACCAAGAAGAATAAAGGACCCAGAACACTACCTTGAGGCACACCTGATTTAATTGCAAGAGGTTGAGAAATCGCATCTTTAATTTTGACACCCTCAAGGGTTTTGTATAACAGTAGCTGTGACGTAGTAGATCTCCTTTGTAAGAAACTGTGCTTACTAAACGTCATTTTAGGAGAAATATGGGGATAAAGAGGCTTGAAAATTATTTTTTCAAAGATAATTGAGAGGCGAGGAAGAATACTGATTGGTCTTATCTCCACTTTTAAAGAACGGCGTAATATACACAATCTTCCAAATGTCAGGTATTATCCTAGTAGCTACAATTGAGAAAAATAACTGATGAACAAACGGAGCAATAGTATGAGAACGCTTGCTCAACAGCAAGGGTGGTATTCCATTAGTATGGACAGTTGAGGACGAGCTGGAACTTAAATGCTTGAATACGTCTCCATAAGATATAACAAGGTTTTGAAAAGTTAATTGATCAGAAGATGGTGTAAATTGAATAGTCCTCCAATCGTAGTAATTAAAAGAACCCGGATTACTGAAGTTCGTAATAAAATATGAGTTAACCCTATTCCAGTTGGGGGGGGCAAAATTGCCCCCCTGTCAGAGATTTGTTATAACTTTTTTTAGACCCCATTACACAACTAAATTTTTCGACTCAGTGAACAAAATTTATCTATAACCAATCCCTGAAAATTTTGAGTCAAAAGGACCTGTACTTTTTCCTCTGTAAGCTTTTTCCGGAGGTCTATTGGCAAAATTTCAGTAAAAAATGGTAAAATACCTAGTTTTTTGAGGCTATAGCACAATGTTTTTGTCTCTATAAGCTTTGAGACGTAGGTTTTCCAATGTATTATGTCTAAGGTAACACAAATCAGTGAAAAAAACTTTCCTTTTTGTTTTTGTATCTATTTGTGGTTCAAAAAATGAAAAATGTGGAAAAAAGTCTATTTTACGACCTGCGATGACGTCATATTTTCCATTTTTGCAGTTAATAATGCTCAAAATCTGTTCAAATTTTACCCAAATGATGTTTGGAAACTAATTATGTTATAAGTATCCAATATACATCAAAAAATATGTATAAGATGCTTTTTATGAAATTTTTGTTGCAAAAATGCTAAAATCAGCTATGCCAACATAAAATGATGACATCATCACATGACCACGTGACCAAAAACGATGGTACTTTTTTTCATGATGGTAACATGTCATACTACAACCCTACAAAGTTTTATCGAATTTCGTTAAGAAATGAGCTGTTAATTACCACGTTGCGGATAATGACGAGAGAATTTTTGGTGCTCAGTGTTAACCTTATTCAATAAGTTTACCAAATGCGAGGAAAAATAATGTGGTAAACATTGCCTTTTTTACGTTTTCTAGGAATGAAGAGGACCATACCACTGATGATAGTGTGAAGCCAATCATTCAATAAGATATTTGGATTGAATAGTAAAGTAGGGCTGTAATGAAATTGCTTCAGATAAAGTCTGAATGATTCAAAACATCCTTTTGAAAAAGTGAATTTAGGCAGACCATATTTCTCACTGATAGAAAGGGGAACCCCATTTCTAGTGTTATGTAAAACAAAATAATTTTATGATCGGAGCAGATAGTATGAGAGTAGTGAAGATCACAAATAGTAGTCCCATTTGTAAGTACTAAATCCAATATATTTCCCTTTGGATGAGTAGGTTGATCAACATGCTGAAAAAAATTATGAGAGGAAAAATGTCGAGAAAATTGTTCTCAAAAATCATATTCGAGGCATAAGATTTCCAGTCAACACTTGGAAGATTGAAATCACCGCACATTAGAATTTCATTATTGCAATAATTATGAGATTGATGTACCTTTTGTATAGACGAATGATGTCTTTAAGGCAGGTATCAAATAATTTGGGATCCACCACATATTTACTACCAATTGGGGGGAGGTAAGCACATATAACAAGCAGTGCAGATAGGGAAATATCTAGTATCGTTGCACAAAGGAAATCACAATTGATAGTATAAACTTCAGTAGTTCTCACATCCAGTTTGGAATTAAGAAGTATGAGAGTACCACCATGTATTTCAGATTGTCTGTCTTTACGTGCAACTATTTTATATAAAGGGATATTTAGTAAATCATTGTTAATATTTTTGGTCAACCAAGTTTCTGTTAAAAATATGAGATCATGAGAAAATGACAATAATATTCCATTAATAGAGGTAACTTTCGATATCGTTAACAAGCCGTGGCAATTAAGTGATAAACAAGAAAGTGAGAAATTACTATTGTTAGTATTGCAATCGCTCTGATTAATTACTGATCTAAGTCAACATGATCTATCCTGAGATCGAAGCCATTCCCTAGCATTTGAATTTAGGAAGAATCTTTTAACATTAACACCTTCCAGCCAAAATCCCGGCGAATCAACTAATTCCTTAGAACCTTCGTGTAAAACAATATGACATGATTTTGTCAGATCGAGAAAGGCATCTAATATGTATATTCTGAACACCTTTTGCTTCTAAGTAATGTATTATATCACTTTCACGTTTAGCAGGATCAAGTTGTCCCAGAAATAAATGCCTCCTAGGAGGTTTAGGAGAAATTGTCTTCATAATTGAATTAGCGGTAGATGTACCCACTAGTTGCTGCATGTCCGAGTTCACACGTTTGTTTTTTCGTACCAGGCTCACTGTTGTAGCTATTTAAACGATTTCGAGAAGCAAAAACAGCAAAAAATGTTTTTGGGGGTTGAGTAATAGACATGGAAGAGGATGTAGACTGACTAAAACTTTTCAAACTAGAATCTATATCAGATCTTAATAATGCCAGGTCTTGTTGTAGAGACGAGATAGCTGAGAGTTTTTCTTCTAAGCGGCCTAAACGTTGATCAACAGATTCAAAATCATGGGCTTCACATTTAGAACATAGCCAGAAAAGTTTACCACAGTTTGACAGATTCTGAGCAAGGGTAAGTATACCAATGCAACTAGTATGTGCATTGCATTTACACAACCAGCATTTTGATCAATATTTTTGCAAATAAAGCAAACACAACCAGTCAACATCACTGTCAAATTATTAATATATATATATATATATATATATATATATATATATATATATATATATATATATAAACAAGACAACTACATTTATTAAGAGCTAAATTATATCCCTAGTAACACGAACTTGTCTTTTGGACGTCCCTAAGTCAACATTTATAGCCGTCCAAAAGACGTCAATATCTGTCCTCATAATGGACTCAAAAACGACATGATTTGCGTATAAATAAAGTATTATTTATGATTTTCCAAAACCCTTTCAAATGAAGTAAGGTAACTTAATCTGATAACGTTTACAACCTATGTTTATTATTACTGAACTTCTTAATATTTAATCACAATTGAACATCTAGTAGTTTCACTAACAAATTATGCAACTAATATTATTTATAAAGAAGAATTTAATAGCTTTACTTTTGACACATCTAATTTCACTCTTGGAAACGTTGAAAATTTTTTATTCCTTGCCATTTTTCTTAAAAATATTAACGTTTCTAAACAAAGTTTAATCATTTTTTATAATTTCACATAATATTGAATAGAAAATTTATGATTGAATGAATTATTCCATTTTTTAAGATAACATGCATTAATTTTAAACATAAATATTTTACACAGGTTGGAGTGATTTATGCAACTATATATGTTGACTTCAACAATACCTTAAAATGTAAATATTAATAAAAATTGAATAGACGCATACTAGTGAAATTAATGAAAAAGCAAATATATAAAAAATTTTGCCCCTTTACAAAAGTGATATTTAAGTGTCAAAATTTCTATTATAAAAGACTTCTTTATAAATGATAATAATGATAGTGTTTGTGAGCAAAATGAGTACGAAGCATTATTGTGAATAAATTTCAAATGCTTGGTTACAAAAATCACATAAAAAATGTTTGTGGCAAATCATGAATAACATTTTGTTTATTAGCAAATCACGCCGTTTTTATGTCCAGTATGAGGACAGATATTGACGTCTTTTGGACAGCTATAAATGTTAACATAAGGACGTCCAAAAGACAACTTCGTGTTACTAGGGATTTTATTTGTCTCCGTTTTAACAAGATCAAATAGATTTCTTTCAATGCTTACCTGTTCATGTATTTCACCAACATCAGCATTGAATAAAGCAAATTTGGGAGCCTTTAATCTTACCTTTTGGCATTTAATTGGTGCTGCTTTGTTAATTGCATTGCAATTTTTTTTTGAAATATAATTAATCATACAAGATTCAAATTTTAATGTGTATATGTAGTTAAATGATACGTTTTCCAAAAGTCTTTTCACTATTTTATCTGAATAATTTTGATAATCCCTTGTATACAATATTTTGCAAAGAGCATGATCACTGAATGATTCGAAAATTAAGTATTTAAAGCATAAGACTGGATTTG
This sequence comes from Hofstenia miamia, assembly GCA_900660155.1. Classification (NCBI taxonomy): domain Eukaryota; kingdom Metazoa; phylum Xenacoelomorpha; order Acoela; family Hofsteniidae; genus Hofstenia; species Hofstenia miamia. The sequence continues at coordinate 160,058 of CABFPE010000543.1, read as the reverse complement.
TTATGGAGTAGTCAATTAAGTTGTTATTATGTGTGGGACAGACAGTATTTACAGAGTGAAAATTGTATGTGGCAGAAAATTCGTTTAATGATTTTTTTTCAAGATTGTTAAAATAATTTATATTAAAGTAACCAAATACATTTATATAATAGCATGGGTCATGCATTTCGGAAATTTCATTTGATTTATAACTTAGATAGTCAATATGATAATTTTTTTGGTTGCATGTGACATTAATCAGTTCCTTTTTTTCAAACTATATAATTTTTATCCAAAGTGATTCAAATACATCGTGGTCTAATTCATATTCTAATTTACGCATTGGTTTTAAACATTTTGGAACTATTATCATGAGTCTACCACCTCTACCTAATCGGTTTTTTATGAAAATGTCAAAAATGTCGGTCAGAATTAAACAAATTAGCATCATTGTGATCTTTCAACCATCTTATTTATTAGCCTTAGAAAATCATTTCTGGTAGAAATGAGACTTCTAGCACTGATATAAACAAATTTTTAGTTATTATTGTATTGTCTTAGTATATTTTCTATTTTCGATTCTTCTAGAATTGGTCCTGGGTTAAGCTTTATATCGCTTGAGAGTAGTAATTTTATGAAATAAAAATGTTTATTGATATAATTAAAAAGAAATTTACAGAATTTGCTATATATGCATAGTACTAAAGAAACGATATTTTTAATTCATTAAGACTATGTTTATGCATTCAAATTTCTTATACTGAATCATAAAATATATTCAACACGAAGAATATTTAATGATGAAGCACACCCCCACCTGAGAAGATAACAAACGTATGTGTCGTAAATAATTTCAAACAAGCACATTGGCCAATTAAAACCAACCGATGAAAGTTGTACACAACTAAAGAAACACATTCAAAAATTAACATTCACTGTGCATTTTCAGCATTGAATCACATTTTATTGATCCGCGCTTTACAACCCGACAATGCTGCTTGCTAAGCTTCTGACAGAATTTGAGAAGGGCCAGATTACTGCCTATCAGAAATCGCATGAATTATCAGTCGCTCAAAGTTAGCAGTTTCAAAATTTATTAATGGACAAACAAGGGGAAAGTGGAAAACCTGTTGAATGGCCTAGAAAGATAAATCAAAGAACACTCAGACGAATTCGGCGCGTACTAAGGCAATAAGATGATTAGCTGCAATGCAATAGCTCGAAAAATTTCCTTACATGCTAGCAAATGGGCTGTGGCACGTGAACTCAAGCGACGCAACCTTTGTTGGAGAAAGATGCTTGCCAGACCGCAGTGGAAAGAACACCATTTAGAGGCTAGAAGACAGTTTGGTAAGAAGTACATGACGGAGGATAAAGAGTGGAGAAAAGTCCTCTTTACAGATGAGAAAAAAATCAACCTCGACGGCCCAGACTGCTTGAAATATTACTGGCATAGACTGGTATCCAATTTTGAGTTTTATTCAAAACGTCAATGTGGTGGAGGTTCAGTAATGGTATGGGGCTGATTTTGATTTGGCGGAAAGTTGGAAATATAAATTCCCCAAGGTCGTATGGCTGCTGGCTCCTATCAGAAGAGGCTAGATGACCTCGATTTGGATCTCAATGGAGAACTTATTGGTGGTCGAACTTTCTTATTTCAGCAGGACAATGCATCGATACATAAATTATATTTTTTTTAATTTTGTGTTATAATTTTTTATTCAATTTCATTCTATCATAGGCACGCACAACATTACAGTGGTTTCAAGAACATGGAATTACACTGCTTGACTGGCCATCTTTGTCTCTAGACCTGAATCCAATCGAAAACATCTGGGCTCTGATTGTTCATGATGACACTACTACTGAACTGCAACAAGCAATCCAAGAAGCATGGGACAACATCAGCGATTACTCTATTGTTGATCTCATTGATTCCATGAAGGAAAGGACTTACAACATCATAGCAAACAATGGTCGGCATAGCGGCCATTAGTTTTTATATTTTAATAATGTTTCTTTAGTTTTGCACAAATTGATTTTGTATTTCTTTTAAGTTAATTACTCAAACTAAAAAAAATATTAGTAGTAAAAAACAATACATGAATTACTATAGGACAATAAATATAATTTTCGTGTTTAGAATCATATCTAAAATATTTAAACAAAGCGTTTCTTTAATTTTGCACTGCACTGTATGTTGAAAGAGGATTTAAATATACGATTTTCAAAATATTTCTGTTTATTTTCACATAAATTTTAGAGCTAAAACTCAAAAGTTGGTAGATGACATACTTGCTGAATTTTAGAGTTGTTATGTAATAGTGTTTAGTGGAAGTGTGTTTTAAGTTAGGTGTTGTAAGGCGTGAGTGTATATAGTATATAGCTCCATTTTTAAACAAAGAGAGGTTAAAGCATACAAAATTATAAGAACCTGTTGCATTTTCAACGATATGAAAGAGTAGGGAGAAGGACGCGACAGGCGGCTACTGCTTTGGAATAGAAGACATTGGCTATATGATGAGATGGATTAGAGATTTATTGAGGTTTGAAGAACGATTGAAGATTGTGAATCATATGTGCTAGACCTTGACGAGAAAGATGTATTCAATCCCAAACAAGAAATTTATCATTGATATGACGAGGAGCAAGTAAAAAGCTTTTGAAAACAGGAATCACAGAGAAATTATTCATAGATAGGTAGTCGATGACTCAGTTGAATTTTTGAATGATGAAGTTTCTTTGAAGATAAGAATCGTGACAAACTGGAGTGATTTCAAGAAAATAGATGTAGCCAGGTGTGAATTTACGACGAACTTTAGTGATTTGCCTGCTTAGCTTTGATTTGAAAGACTTAGTGTCATTGGAGTTAAGAGCATCTATAAGAACAGCGTTGATTATGATGGAGTTGTTGTAAAGGGATCTTAATTTTTATACAAAGGTGTTATATCTGACTTTTTCATTATCTCCGGAAATTGGTTTTCAACTATACATTGATTAAATGCAAATGATAGATGGTAGTCAAATATATGAAAAAATTTCTTAATAATAAAGTAAGGTAAATGAGTCGAATCCGAAAATTTATTAACATCTAAATTTTGTACAATAGTTTCTTGTAAGAGTAAAAGCAAATGAAAAAAAAGAATCACAAATTGTAAATAATTTCTAAATTTATAAGCGTTAATCTTGATTCCTCTGCTAGTGCACATGTGGTTGACATAGTTTCAACATTCAATTCTATTTAGTATTTCTAGATCTTGGAAAAAAATACATATTGTTTATAGATACTCTACAAATATTGGTATATCATCATTTCAGGGAAGTTACAATCTGTTGCAAGCGAGGCCCTGCCTTCAACCTCACCAAAGGGTTTTATTTTTTTGGATATTAAATTGGAAAGCTTTCTCAAATTAGCTATGACACACAATGACACTGGGGCATCAGTTCCGAATCAGTTAGAGAAGGATCAGTTAAAGAAGAAAAGAGTGACTATGCTTAGCAGATTCAAATCGTGTTAATGAATTACATTTTGCTGTAATTGCATACAGAGTTATGCTAGCTAAGAATGGATTTTCGCCCTTTGAATGCACATGAAACAAAATCATCTATTCTTCAAGGCTGGACTCGGGCATTTTCCTCCTATTTTAATTATTTTGGCCATTCATGTTCGAGATTTAAAAACCTTTTTCAGAAACCTTGATAGTTTAGGATATGTTTTTACGCGATTATTTGCACAAGGTTTAAAAACTATCCTCTACAGAAAAATTATTATTGAGCAAATTTACAGTTCAATTGTGAAACTCATTGGTAGTACTTTTGAAGTACACATTAGTAAGTTGAAAAAATTTTTTCCTGTAACCTTTTGGATGAAGGGGCAAATGCAATGACAATGGTCTTAACTAAATTGTAACGGAAATTTTGAAACTAGGGAATCTGTATTATTAGGCAGATAATATATATTGACTTTGATTAATTTCAGATATCTTATGCAATATTTTATCAATTTAATAATAATAATATATATATATATATATATATATATATATACATATATATATAT
>CABFPE010000543.1:113823-126756 GCA_900660155.1 Hofstenia miamia | reverse complement strand
ATGCGCATTCCCGAAAAAAGCATTTATGAAACCAAGACTGATGTATATTTAAAGCTTCCCTATATAGAAAACCAAGTAAAAAATTTAAAGAAAAAAATAAGAATAATGAATACAAAATTAAAAAGAACAAAGATCATTCCAATATTGACATCATATAAAACAAAAGATATGTTTCTAAATAAAGATCAAATCCCAAAAAATTTAGTTTCCTCCTTAGTTTATATATATAAATGTGATGATTGTGAAAAATCATAAGTCGGGGAAACAAAGCGACATCTGGGTACAAGAATTAAGGAATATATGAATGGGCACCTGAAATCTGAAATTTTTATGCACAAACGTCAACTAAGAGAAGAAAATTTGTACATCCGACTAAGATCAGAACATCATAAAATAGGAGAAGCATTAATAATTAAACAATCAAGATCAATTATTGAATAAACAACTAAGCATGATATCATTGAACTTATTTTAAGAGCATGCAATATTAAAATATATAAAGTGTAGTCTATTGTAAATATATTTAGTTTTTTACCGCATATTTGTACTGATGATGTTTTATATAAACGATGCAGATGAGGGGTACCCATAGAAATTGCACCCTATTTTCCTTTTTGATATAATATATGTATGTGTAAACTCAACTTGCAGCCCTTGCTACAAACTTTGCACATCTTTATACAAATTCACCATGATAAAGCAATTCAGAAAATTTCACTGGTTTCTTAACAACTTTTCGATTTTCCTTTGTCTTAGAATACATCTCAAAGGCGGCTAGTACTTATGTTGACAAATCAATCAATCCTTTTGAAGGATGCATCAGTTTTGATTGTGGGAGTTCTTCTTGGAAGACCTGACATGTTACCTAGACTGCTCTCACTACATTCCCATTTTATTTCTTTCATTTGTTCAATGCCTTCTCTTCTTTCTTCACTATAATCTGAGCATAATATAGCCCTAAATATAATTTCAATAAATGCATACTATGTTGATAATTTAATCATTAACAAAATAGCATTCAATGACAGTCTCGTTTTGCATGCGAAGCATACGCATTTGAAACAAAATCTGCAGAGGTCCTTCAATCCAATTGTTATTTATTATATTCAACAATCAGCTTGAAATTTTTGAGAATTTTTCTTTTTAAATAGTGATTTAATACCCAAATTCGATAAAATCTATTTGATTTGGTTAGCGACCTAGCATGATTTACTGATCCAATTTACAAGAGAGCCAGATTCAATGCAAGAAGTCCCTCATTGATTTGCTAGCGTTGCTCTGTAACCATAGATAATTTCAGATTTGTTAGGCATTTGTAATTAGACGAAGTTTTTCCACCCAAGAGATTGTTAAATGTCGAAAAAGTAATGCAACAGTATGAAGTGCACAAACTAACCAGTTTAATGTATGGCCAAGTATTTCTGTGACCCATTTCATAGAATAACCATCAATTGCTTGCAGGGATTTTTCACTCTTTATCTATTAGCACAATGATCAAGTTATCAATTATATCTTCAGGATGATTTTGGTTGTATATTTTTCTGGAGTAAAATTACCATTTTTTGTTCTGCACAGATATTGTACTCAGATACAGAACTGATTTTTTTCTTGGCTTCTTCTATTTACATTCGTATTTTCATATTTACAGGCCAAGAAGTTCTTATCGTCATAGTACTAAAAATGCTCCAGTTAGTTCCTCATTAAGGCAAGGTTGTGGATGAAAATTATATTTACTATTGATTGTAGAAGCCAAATCAGGGTATGGGAGATTCAAACCACATTGTGTAGAAACAGTTTTTACATATGGTGAGAGCAGGTATCTTACAAATAACATTGTGTTCATGACAACATTGAAGGATTTATTATTTTGACTCCAGTCACTTAGCAGCAGCTTTCAGTGTTGCCAGCTGTCAAGTACCAGGGTAAAAGTAGTTGTAAATGCAGAATTAAAAGTCATTTTGTGTTTCAAGGTTTTAAAATGCCCTACATTTTTTAGTCCTGATTTGTTCACAAAAAGACCAATTTAATCCTCTGGCCGCCACTTAGAAAATTCAGCATGTTCATGCGAAATGTGTTAGGAAAATTGTCTTCTACAAGAGGAAGATGCCGCCTTTCAGACTCTGTTGGAAAGAGAGACTTCTTGTCACCCTGAATTGGATTCGTCATTAGGTCCAGTGAGGATAAGTAATATATAGCTTAAGCTATAGTTTAAACTATCTGTTAAGTTAAATACGTGTTAAATACACAAGTATTAACAGATTTAAATCTAGCTTAATATTAAACAGAAGGCTATTGGCCAATAACATAATCCATATTCGTGATTCCTTATGAGTTAATACACATCAATTATATCATTAATATAACTTAATTCAGTTGTAAATACAACTTAATTCTTTTGATAATATTTTGTTATTTTCCAGATTGTATGGCTGGCAGGAAACTGAAACCAGAAAGAGAGTTCCTTGAAGAACTTTTCTGATTCATCACAACAGAAGACTGTTCTGAGTGTATGCTTTGTCCAAAAATTCTAAAAGATCTTAGGAAAAACAACTTCAGTTCGTCTTCCAAGTATTATTTACAATGAATGCACTCAAACTTACATGGAAGAGAAATTCCGTACTTTCAAAATAATCTTGGCTGACAAGTACAATACAATCATTATTGAATACTCGTTGAACCAGAGAATCAGTGGTTTGCACATTTACTAATACTGTCCTTGCGAATTAATATCTTTTGAAATCGTTGAAGCAAAGAATTTCTTCAGGCACTAATTAATCATGGAAAGATTCCGGATTATAGATCTATTGAGAAGGATATGAAAACGGCTGCTACAGAGAAGTTAAATCAAATCTATATTGATAAACACTTTGTTGTTTGAAAACTGGATTTTCAAGTTATTTCCTCAACAAAGGCAAGAGTAACTGCTCAAGAAATCCATTCTACATTGGAAAAATTCAGACTTGATCCAAACAACTGTTTGGGATACAATCAGACAATTGCTTGGCTATGATTGCTGCAGCCAGGATATTTGCAGAAGCAGATGCAGAACCTTATGACGCAGATGATGATGATGTATTTGTGTGTGGTGGTTTTGAACAACAATTCAATTGAGACACTGTTTTTAAACAATTCACAGGGTGTGGGGCTCATTGTCTCAACAATGGAATGTGAGACGCTGCAAAGGATATCCCATTTTTCAACCAATTGAATAAGTTTGTTAGAAAACACAATGGTCCAAAACTTGCCAGCACAAGATGGTATGGTCATTTAGCACAGTTGCAGTTTGCAAACTCACATTCAGACCTTCTTTTCACCAAGGGAATTGGAGAACATTCTAGAGCATTTTCAAAGCTGGATCCTCTTGCTATAAAGCAGATACAATCAATTTTATTGAAAAATCGAACATATGGATGCTTTGTATAGTCTGAACAAATACTTGTAGATTCTGTGGTACCAATTATAAAATGAATGACAGGCACAAAGTATTTTTGCTTTTAGAGTATTTGATAAATATCTTGGCGTTAGTATTTCTGACCCAATGGTCGCTTATTGCAATTTGAAGTTTGATGTAATTGACAGTTTGTATAACATTTACTTTGCTTTTCCCTCATGAACATTTATATACATGCGTTTGTAAATTTGACTTTTACGATGATTTGGACCTGTCATGATTTTAATTTTTCTGGTGACTCTTGAATTATTTACCTGCTAGTCATTATTAGTTTTTGAATATCATTGTATTCAATTTGAAACTCGTGTCCAAGATTTGCTATTATTTTTTCTTTCGAGTTCCAGGATGTTTCAACTAGTATTTTTGTGTTAAAATTTTACACAGTTACATGTAAATTCCTATTTCGCATAATTGCGTAATTATTAGTGAAAAAACGCAATTCATGAATCCGCAAGTTTTAATACTACTATCATACTTTGTTCCGACCCCTTGCTCCACCCAAGGGGTTGCCATTTTAAAGCCCGGGTTCAGCATCAATGTGTGTAGTAACTTAGGCCACTTTTTATATTGGATCTAATCATATTTAGTCATTATTGTCTTGCTGTATTCAAAATATAGCACCAAATGAAAATTTTATATTTTTCTAATTTTGACCCCCTGCCTCCCTCCCAATGAAAGTATGACACTGATTTTTCACCACAAACCTTCTAAGACCTTTTGTTTTATAAGATAAACTATTTTGTTGCATATGTTACATTGCTCTGTTGGACTGAGGAACGGTAAATTAATAAAAACTATCGCAGTACTAAAGTATATAGGGGCGCACCGCCGTAAAATTTTTTTTCACCCTAACAATTTTTTGACAATCTCAACCTTTAAAAATGATGACACAATCAATATAATTATATAAATATATCAATATTTATCAAAATATTGATTATTTTAGATGCACATTGCACCAAAAACTTTTGAATTTTCTGCTAAAATATATTTTTTCAGACCTCTTTTGACACAAACCCCAATCAAAACTATTATACCTCTTTAAGTTTATTTTGTTTCCTGATAGTTTTTAGTAAAAGTCAGAAAAAATTAGCTAGAGGAATTTATTTCAATCCAAGTTATGGACAAAAAACAACATGGTGGGGCCAAATCGGCTCCCCACCTCCCTATCCTATCTCAATGCATTTAGGTTTAACCGTCTTTACGAATGTTTTTTTTCAGTAGTGTTGTTTTTAGTAATTCTAATCTATATTCTAAACTGTGTCAGAGGTTGTCGTGCACTGACGGACAGGTCTATGTCTTGAATTAAACAAGAAAGAGCCTGAGGAGACCATTTTTTATCGTTTTCATATTTTAAATATCTTCATTAGTTATTGAGTTATAAATGTTTGAAAGTTATTTGGGGAAGCCATCTTAGATTTTGAAGAATTCTTCGTAGAATTATGGTAATATTATACATGAATTATATATATTTAAATGTTATTAAATATTCACATATTTAGGCATTTTGAAATGGACTTTGCATCAAACTTACTTCAATATATAGAACAACATTATAACATTAAATGTATTGCATAATAGTAAGTTTGCTATGGATTAGAGATATAAATTTTAAAGCTTTTTGTAATATTGTATGGGAGGTTTTTAGAAATATCTACAAAGATCTTGAAACATTGAAACAAAGTGAGCGAGCCAAAGAACATGTTTAAAGCATCCTTGAAAATAGGAATTTAAGAGAACTTTTAATCATCTCACTCTGAGCAGCATATAGAATTGGATTCAATACTGATGGGACGTAGCTGATGTGACTTATGACCAAATACATATCTGAAGTAAAGTTCCTCAAAATGCCAATTTGAAACGCAATATCGATAGATAATGAGATGAAGTAGATCAAATGACAAAAAGAACATATCAGAAATTCTGACACTATTGTTACCACGATTATTGTTAACTTGCGATTGCGAGACGAATTTGAACTATGCTTTTTTAACACCACCTTAATAAATATCTTCACGTACAAACCTGAGATAGTAGTGAGCATAGATGTATAGTACAAGAGCGTTGTTACTCCTCCTAATATTTTAAAATTTTTGAAACCCACCATGGTACACATTTGGGTTTGTTCATTAAAACTGAATTGTAAAAGGTGAAACCAGACTACAGTTATTGGCGAAATGTACGCACCCAATAATGCGATAGTTTTAAGACAATTCTCGCTTGAGACATCTCTGTGCTTAATTGGATGAAATACACACATGTAGCGGTCAAGTGAAATGAGAAGGATGTGCATTTGAGTAGTACCCACAAAGAAATACAGGTATATTTCACTGTGAATGAGCGTACAGTAAGCTGCTTCAAATCCAACAATGGTGCTGACATTGAATTGGCTTATTACCATTGCGCGAATCACAAGTCCAAGTATCACAAAGAAATCCGAAAACGAGAGACTAGCTAACAACATAACTGTAAGTGATACTGATTTTTTTAGTACAATTTTCATATGAAAATAAGAAAACAGAATTATCATGTTTAAGGGTAAACCAACAGAGCATGCTATTGCTATTACCAGTCTTTTGTAATAATTTGAGTTAAAATTAAAACTTTGGAATGTAATATTTCTTAACTCCATTTTGAATAATTTAAGTTTTCTACTGAATTAAAAAACATTTTGATTCGATGAATTATCACCAATAAGAAAATAAATTTACTTTTAACACTGGAAAGACCGATCTTCTTTATTCCCAAAATAGAAAAATCGATGTCTAATGCCAACTTCCTAATATATAAGCGTTAAATTTTTTAAAAATAATTTATTTTACTTGTTACTATTCCTACATGTAAATATGAAAGAAGAGGCACTAATGGGCTCTACTCCATCGAAAACTATGTAAACATTTTCAGAATTTTTAGATGATTTCTACGACTTGTACCTGTGGATAAGCCAATTCAGTGAAAATTGTCGACAATGCCATACACAATGGCACACAAAATGTATTTAAGTTCTAGTTTGGTAAACATTGATATATTTTTCTTTTATCCACAATGCTGTCATGGAAATTCAAAATTATCAATTTTTTAAACAGTTGATGAAATATTTCATGTATGTGCTTCGTGATTTTGAAAAGCTTTAAAAATAAACAATATACATAAATCATTGTGTTTCAATTGTTTCGTTTAGTATTAAGTAAAGGAAGAGATTTTCAGAAATCGGTCTACGATTACCCGTTGGTGCATCTAATGTTAAATAGCAAACTTGCGGCGTGTATAGTTTCCTAAAACATAATTTTAAAATATGCGTGATATTGAACAAAGTAAAACTTAAAAGGCTTATGTTTTTTATAAAGAAAAAACTTTTTTCAGATTTTCAAACAATTTTCTGGGAATGCTTAATCCCAGCGATATTACATGGTGATCCTTGCGTGATCTTGATCCCATAGGAGTTAGAATGGATTTCCTTCTGGTTGCTGGTCTTTTGACAGTAGAGCTGTGGTTTTTGCATTATTCTAACCTGGAGTGATTGAATGGTTTTCTCTTGGTATTCAACAGTAGAATATTTGTTGGAGTGAATCAGTTAATTCAACCTGATGCCTCTTTGTAAAATGAATCCAAACAAAAGTGAGTTAGAATCAGTGCTGCTCCTACTGTTGCATGATTTGAATGAAGAGCTGTCAAGTTGATACGTTGATATTGTGGGATCTCAAGTAAAGCAAGTTTTTGCGGATATGTACTCCAAAAGCACTATCAATTTGTTGGACCAAAGTATTGTACGATAAGACACTAATGATTGATTGATCAATTAGTTTTTGCAAGAAAAGATAAGGTTCTAGGAAAATTCGTTGTGGTTTGCAAACAATTAAGTGTTCTCGGTGGGCACTTGTTTGCAGAACGTTTTACTTACCTCAGTAAGAATCTTGGCGATCCGAGCAGGTCAATGACGTTTTTAAAAGGAATAAAGCCAATATATACACAACCTGCAAAACGACTTTTGGTGAATCCTCTAATCAAGCTAAATATTCCTTGCAGTGTTGCTCTTTTAAGAGACTTCCAAAAATGTTTTTCATCACAATTAATATATTTACAGCCCAAGATAAATGCTGAATTGGACAATGTTTTACAGAAAAATGTATGGTTTAGTGCAATTTTTAAAGGAAAATGGCCAAATTTTCAAAACAATAACAAAAAAGTGATCCAAACGTATTTCTAAATGTATTACTCAATGTATTCGGATCTCAAATTAGCTCTACCTGCTATATTGTATTTTAGCTTTAGTCTGATGCTGTTTCACTGTTTCAGCAGGAAAATGGGGAATAAATTTCTGCGTCATTTATTGCAGTTGCATAGGACATTGTATGAATTTATGTCAGCGTAGTAGACGATTGTGTAGTAATTGAGTTGAAGCAAAACTTCACATGTAGCAACTGTATTTGCAAAGTAGTAAAAAAATAAACATGTTTTAGCTGTTCATTATGACAATGTAAGCCACATGCTACTTAAGCACTATTGTAGTCCACTATATTGATAAACACACAATTATGAATTATAATAACAATTTTAGTTTTACAAAATGGAACTAATATTAAACGGGAGGAATGGCTTCATCATTTTCCTATTTCAAGCTTTCTTTCATTAATTTGGTTGTAAAAGTACAAACTTCCTTTTTAGTTAATTGATAATTTAAATATTAGTAAAATTTCAACATTATTTAGATAAGCACTTTTAAACCAGAGATTCGCGACTTTCCCTCATTTCTTTACTCTTCAAATTGTATTGACGCTTCTTCTTATCATTTTTTATGATTTGAATCACAAATTGAATCCATGCAAAAAAGAGAAAAAGAACAATCGGAATCAGGAAGAAAACCACTGGCAATTCAATTTTGTAATTGAATATTTCTACATCTACACGTTTTAATTCAGTACAAAATAGTTTGTATGTTTCCTTTGTAAAAGTTTCATTTGGTTCAATATTTTTAATTTGATTCTTAACTTTCTGATTGTCACTATGGCCGAAATGCGACGATGGCTCAGCTAGTGTGGAAATTCTATACGATGCATTCCTTTCTAACTTCATGTGCAGATCAGCGATTAAAAACGAATTACTTCTAAGAGAATTATTTACAACTTCTATAGTAAAATCAACACAATAGTTCCTTCCTTTACATACTGTAACATAAAATCCCAAAAGATGTCTGATAAGGTGATCATCTTGACCAATTGAAATATTTAACTGTGGGAATTCCACGCAGTTTTCAAAATCACAAAAAGAAATAACATTTACATCAATTGCATTTGGTCTTGATACTGTTTCAGTTGCTTCAGAAGAAGATGGAATTAACTTCTGCGTAACATTGCAGTTGCAAAAGCAATTGTATGAATTTATGGCCGCATCATAGGCGATTGTNTCAGCAGGAAAATGGGGAATAAATTTCTGCGTCATTTATTGCAGTTGCATAGGACATTGTATGAATTTATGTCAGCGTAGTAGACGATTGTGTAGTAATTGAGTTGAAGCAAAACTTCACATGTAGCAACTGTATTTGCAAAGTAGTAAAAAAATAAACATGTTTTAGCTGTTCATTATGACAATGTAAGCCACATGCTACTTAAGCACTATTGTAGTCCACTATATTGATAAACACACAATTATGAATTATAATAACAATTTTAGTTTTACAAAATGGAACTAATATTAAACGGGAGGAATGGCTTCATCATTTTCCTATTTCAAGCTTTCTTTCATTAATTTGGTTGTAAAAGTACAAACTTCCTTTTTAGTTAATTGATAATTTAAATATTAGTAAAATTTCAACATTATTTAGATAAGCACTTTTAAACCAGAGATTCGCGACTTTCCCTCATTTCTTTACTCTTCAAATTGTATTGACGCTTCTTCTTATCATTTTTTATGATTTGAATCACAAATTGAATCCATGCAAAAAAGAGAAAAAGAACAATCGGAATCAGGAAGAAAACCACTGGCAATTCAATTTTGTAATTGAATATTTCTACATCTACACGTTTTAATTCAGTACAAAATAGTTTGTATGTTTCCTTTGTAAAAGTTTCATTTGGTTCAATATTTTTAATTTGATTCTTAACTTTCTGATTGTCACTATGGCCGAAATGCGCCGATGGCTCAGCTAGTGTGGAAATTCTATACGATGCATTCCTTTCTAACTTCATGTGCAGATCAGCGATTAAAAACGAATTACTTCTAAGAGAATTATTTACAACTTCTATAGTAAAATCAACACAATAGTTCCTTCCTTTACATACTGTAACATAAAATCCCAAAAGATGTCTGATAAGGTGATCATCTTGACCAATTGAAATATTTAACTGTGGGAATTCCACGCAGTTTTCAAAATCACAAAAAGAAATAACATTTACATCAATTGCATTTGGTCTTGATACTGTTTCAGTTGCTTCAGAAGAAGATGGAATTAACTTCTGCGTAACATTGCAGTTGCAAAAGCAATTGTATGAATTTATGGCCGCATCATAGGCGATTGTATAGCAATTGAGTTGAGGTAAAACTGCACATGTCGCAATGTTGTTTTCCAAGTAAAAAAATAGAAGTGTTAATATGTAATAAGTCATTTGTTGCTTACATTTGCTTGACAAGTATATTGCGTTAAATTGGAAATGGTCCAAAATTCAATAAACAATACATTATACGTGGTTTATGCCAAATTAAATAAACATGTTTGTAGAAATTCTAGTATGAAGTGACGAAGAATAGTAATAGGTTGATGAAATAAATTCTTCGGAATTGCATTTACCTTTATATTGTTTTACGGTTTGATTTAATAATTACAATGTCAAACTAAGCGGTCAGGATACCATTCCGATAACAACTATTTAGGTTTGAGTCCCTGACCGTGAAATGCATTTAGGCTACGAATAGGTGTAAGGCTTTTCCACTATCGCGCTTAGCTTGCTATCGATTGCAACTCATTTTACATGTAGTAACAAATTCGATAAAGCTGATAGTACTATTTTAGATCCAAATTGATGACTATAAGTGACCGATAAAAGACCGTGTTATATTTTATGGAATTATTAAATATAAATTAGGATAAGCTGCTTTGTTAACTTATTAGTTATATCTTAATAGTTGATTTTATTAGTGTTATTAATGTTTGTACCTTCCAATCACCAGCTCGTGTCAATTCTAATTTCTTTTTTTTCTCGTATGATTACAACACATTCAACATATTGCATGTTTTACAAAATTGATCGAGTTAAGTCGAATTGTGAAGTCAATATTAAATACTAAATAGGGCACACATAGTAAATCTCCGTATTGAATCATCATCGGTGCAGAATGGGAAGCCGTGCAGTTGTGGAAGCGTTGGATGCTGGATGTAGCGTCGGGCAGAGGCCCATCAAAGTGGAGTGCAGTTGGTGTCACCTAAATAGTGATGGTTAATACCAGTTCTAATATCAGTTAGTAAATCGAATTTAAATAACTAAAGCAATCGAGAAGGTAGTTCCCTCCCGCTATTTATGCTGAACAAGGAATTTATAGATTCGTTAGGGCTAAGAATTCCAGGAAGATGATTCTACAGTAACCTTAAATAATTATCAAGGGCGCTCTAGTTTTAAACTCTGTATTTTTGTAGTAATTTTTGACCAAATTTAATTTCTCAGCAAATATACTCCAACATCATACACCGAAATATAACTTTAACAGGAGGGTTGTGTCTAAGGGAGGATATAGAAATTTCTGGTGGATGGTACTGAAATTTCATATTTCAAACTTTTACTTGACGCTCAATCATAGGTGTAAACCGGTCGGGTCAACCAGTGTGACCGGCACCTGTCAGACCAGTGCAGGTCGGGTCGGGTCAGTTTTTTTTTGACCGGCCGGTTTGAACCGGTCTAAAACCGGTTAAATAACAACTGAGTGAATGAAAAAGATTTAGCTTCTCTTGATTGAATTTTGATGAAATCCGTAATTTCATCATGTTTAATCGCCAAAATTTCAAAATTCTATGCAACTGGATAAAAATTGGGATTTACTAGAGGATATTTTTTTCGGTAATTGACATAATTGCATCACTTGTAAAGAAGTTGGTCGATTTGTATGTGCAGTATTTTTTCAAATAATTTAGTAAAAGGTTGCGTTATTCAGATTGGCCTATAATTTTTAGCATTGATTAAGTGCAAATAATTGATGGTCACTAAATATATAAAAAAATTCTTAAATATAAAGAAAGGTAAATGAGTCGAATCTGAAGAATTATTAACGTCTAAATTTACATACAATAACTTTTCATTCTTCTAATGTAGAAAACCTAAATTGCAACGTCGACTTACAATTTGATTGACTAAGTTTTGATTGAGGAATTTTATGAAAATTGAAGTTACCTCATTCTTTAAATTTAAACATTTCTATTTCGATTCTCTTTCCAAAAAACTCGCAATGTTGAATACCCTGCTGAAATTCTGCAAGCTAATAAAAACCTACCACATTGTAATACGATTAAAATACCGGGAAATACTCATAAACATAATTCTAGGTCAAAACTTTGTCATGTGTTGGGTATAAGGAAGACGTTTTAAATAAATCCATGAATATTAATATAAGCATTCCAACCTGGAACTCGCAACCTAGAGAAACTAAAAACATTGAAAAAATATATTTCTGGTAAATCATTGCTAGAATACAAACTTTATATGGATGACAATGCGATAACTCGCTATTAATGTATTACAATAGTAATTTATTCATAGCTTGAAAGATGTGTTTTTGTAATTTAGGTAATTTGTGTATAGTGTTGTGTGAATTTATTGATTCTATTCAGATAAATTATAAGTTATTTAATTGTCAACATTTTTCTGAATAAATATTCTCTTATCCTATTTTATCTAACAGGTTTTATATATATTGAAATATATACTAATCCGTGCAAGTTGGAATTCACTCTTGAGAATTTCAGATTAAATTCAAGTCCTGTTCTCAATCCAATTGAAATACAATGTCACTTCTAGCTCTCAAATTCGAATTTTATATTTTTTATGCATACATATATATATACTACTACTACTACTACTAAATGACTTCAATTCGCTTTATAAAGCGCTACAAACTAAATTTACAAGTAAAACAAAATTTTTTGAAAATAAAATATAGTTCATAATTATCACATTATTTCTTTTTATGAGATGATCTTACTTCTCTACAATTACTGCAATTGCAAGACAGAAACCATGAGCAAGTATTGTTCAATTTAAAATGATTAATAACATAATCTTCAAAAAATATACGAAGTTGTTTCTTTACAATGCTAGGACGATCATAAATGTTGATATTAGAATTGACTGATATGTAATTAGTCAAGTAAGTAATACGATCCCAATAGTTGCTATGAGATGTAACCAATTTGCACTTAGGATTTTTGAAAATAGTCCGTTTTTCTCTTGATGAATTATTCTTTACACTAACAAATTCAGTATGATCTATTTTGTATAACC
>CABFPE010000543.1:84165-112823 GCA_900660155.1 Hofstenia miamia | reverse complement strand
GATAAACAACGTTATCCAAATTTTAAAATAATCGTATTGAAAAACCATTATCACAATTCACCTATTTTAAAAGTACTTTGTATGTAACAACAGACTGCTTGTGATGAATTTTCTATTTCTCTGTGAAAGTTTAATGATCTTCCCCATTACGACTTTAGAACGTGAAAGCATTTAAGTAGAGACCACATTATTCTCTTACCTAATTGCTTTGTATATTTAAGCACTCCTAATTTTAAAAATTGTATCTTAGGGAATTTTTCTTTTGAAAGGTTTATAAATAGATTAGCAAAAAGCAAAAAAGAATACAATATGCTCTTAATAGGAAATTTTTAAAGCGTATTTTAGCCAACTAACCGCAGCAAATTAAGGTGCACTATAAACCAATCAAACTATTTCGAAATGTATTATTCAAAATGAAAAAACCCAACAAATATCTCTCAATAAAATTATAAGCTTTTGTTCAGTAAATATTTCTACATTTACAGTCGTTCACTAGCACTAAATAAATATATATTATTTATTGATATCATAGCCAAAAATATTTTGTGCAGAAATGTTGGGTGATTCCTAATGTGGTAATCTTCATCATCGATATTAGCGAAATATATGTATGTATAATATAAAAAATTGTGCTAACTGTACTTCTACATAGTTCAATTCCATTATGGTCTACTTTAAACGCGACACAATCTTGCGATTTCCAGTGAAATGAGGTCATCGAAAACACCTCACTCACAGACTATATAGCCATGAACTTCTATAACACTAACTGGACAAGAGCAAATGAACAAATAACATCAATATGCAGGTACCAGGTGGCCAATTCAATTCCGTTTTTCATTTTTCATTTTAATCATTAGAAAGATTAAATGAAAATTGAAAAACGGAATTGACCATTTTTCATTTTCGCTTTTCAGATTTCACTTTGCCAATTTCCATTTTTTAAATTTTTCAAAAAAACACAAAAATTGAAAAATGAAACCTGAAAACGAAATTAAAAATGAATAACGAAAATAAAAAATGATAGAATAGCGGAATTAATAAATGATTAAGTGAAATCGGCCAAATATTGCGGCTAAATCGTAATTTGCTCCAGTCTAGTTAGTGTTATTGAAGTTCATGGACTAGCAGCTGTTTTAGGATCTTAGGCAAAAAATTATTAATTTTAACACCTCAAATATTGAAACATTTTGCAATGTTTAATGTTGTGTAAAAATATTTATAAAAATGAGACAATTCATGATAATTAGATTTTCGACAACTTAAAATCAATAAATAATTATTTGAGAGATTCGAGACTTTGAATCTGTGAAAGATCTATATTTTATCTTATTCTACTTTTAGGCACTCTTTCTAACATTTATTTACACGTAGTTCTTCTATAAATCTAGAATTTGCTCAATGTACCATTAAAGTGATTATTTGTTTCTATTCCTGCTTGAGGAAAATGTAATTGTCGTAAGGCTCGCGAGACGGAAGAAATTTCTTAAGTTCCTTATATTGTATACCTGAAAAAAATTGCAACAAACTTCAGCATTTATCAAGGATTTCGGAGGTGGAACACGGAGCCAGAGCCAAGGAGCAGAGCATCTTCCTCGTATCCGGAGCAAGAGCTAGAGAAACATTAAAATGCCGGCGGAGCAGGAGCTGGAGCCTTAGACGGAGCCAGATGTTTATTGAACAGCTCCAGCCACAATGAGTTTTTTGAAAATCTATTTTTATTAGTTGATTTTTGCTCCAAATGGAAATTTAACGTTACAAAAATGTATAAGAAATGGTATTAAATTTGAAAAAATCAATAAGTTCGCAAGCAGGAGCGGAATCCGTTGGTATAAAACATTTGGAGCTAAATTTTGATAACAATGTGCTCCGCAGGGGGTGCTGGAACAACTTCATATTTGGGCCTACTCCGATACCTGCTTTTAGCAATATTTACATGATTGTTCAATTCTTAAATTTAGTATTGCAAATCTCCTGGTCCTCTTAAGTAGGTCTTGATTGCATACACCAATTCTAATACAGATTCTCGGAAAACCTTTCAAATAATAATAAATCCTATATCCTTGCATTTGTATACTCCAATAATACACAAAAATTCATTAATTAAAAAATTCAGCGATATAAGTATAGAGAAAAAGATAAATATATTAAATTAAAACAATAAAAGTATAAAAAATCTTTCCAGCCATCCCGCAAAAATGGATAATGTTTAATATATTCGTCAAAATTTGTGAATAGTGGATTTATATATGAAAATAGTGTTGACAAGTCGGAGGCCAGTACCAGTATAAGTTCTGTATGATATTCAGATTAAGTTTAGTTCGTATAAAAAACATTGCCAAAATGGAGCTATAGATTATCTACAGAATTGTATAATTTCTATTCTCTTAAAGTCCAATTGACTTCGTAGCAGCCTTCCGAATTTAGACTACCACAGTAATGCCATTAATTTTAAAATTTTTTTAATGGTTGCTACAAATCTGAAAGACCACAGGATTGAGTGTCTCCTTTTCCCTTTCCACTATTAAACCGCGCTTCGATGCTGCCACCTCATCGATATTGGGTGGTAAATCTATACAAAAAACAAATTAAAATTATTTGTTGCGCAAATGTTCTTTCGACAGCCTGATTACCTGAAGATTAGGCAAAGAGAGAATTTCAAACTTTTTAAAAAAAATTGGAATTTTCAATGAAAATTCGTAATCTTTTCTAGGACATCAACAACAGCAACAAACTTTGGTAGAAAATTTTAACATTTATTCGAGCACGTTAACCAGCAGATGTGTTCAGATTTTAGGATTTCCAAATTTCGCAAAAGGCTCTCAAAAAATTTCTAAAAATGTGAAAAAAACACTGTGTCATTAATAAAAGATATAGAAATTGTAAGATTTTCTAATTTTAAGCAGGTAAAAGACGCTGTTGTGAAAAAGACCTTTGGACGCTCATCTGTTCAAAGAAAATAACGGAAATACCAAAGAAATTAATTGGGTTCCTTAAGTTTTTTGAAGCGCTACAAAATGGTGTACAGCGTGTGGCCATAGTTATATAATTTGATGATATTATAACAAAACATCAATTTTGTGTAAGAAAGCTAGTTTTAATGGATTAAATTTTTCACTCTAAAAGTGGTCTAATTTGATGAAATCCCAAAATTAAAATTATACTTATCATATGGATGGTATGTAAATTGCGTAGATTAAATAAAAACTGATAGAGCAATAATTGAAAGAGACTATTATTGTGAACCTGAGAAGTTTATCATTTGCTTTTGGACCTTGTGATGGATCCATATTTGCTGAATTCAAATATTCCGGAGGCCTATATACATTGATAATCATGTGTACAATTTCTTTCATGTTAGAATGGCCAACTTTTAATGCATCATTAATCTTCAGGCTTAGTTTTTGCACATATTTGATAGTCTACATGTAGAGTAATTGGCTAAGTCGGAGAAATAATACAAAAATGTCGGAATAACACACTAAAACTGTATTACAATGGTAATTCGCAACATGGGTGAACGCAGGGACATCTTAGTTGTGATCCAGAGAATTTTTTTAAACATTGAAAATATAGACACTAAGAATGATGGATATCACTTTATCAAAGTTTTATAAATTTTTTATTAATATTTTCAAAGTTTTATAGAAAAACTGTTGAATTATTTCATAAAACTAGCATAAAAATCAGCATAAGTTAATTTTTTTAAATTAAATTTCCCTGTACCGTCAGCTTTTAAGTTTTCATTGGAGCAACCTATAGTAGGCGAGGAATATTTTAAGTATTTTTTAAATCTTCGTTCATTAGCGCTGAAAAATATGCTTCAGTCCTTCTATAATATGTAATATTTGGTATCTCACTTATTTCAAATACTTAGAATATATTCAAAATATGTTTGATAAATTTGCATTAATTTACAAAATTTTTAGCAATTTCGTTTCATTATTTTAAGAATTCAAGGAATCGCTAAAAAACTATTGTGTCACAACAATATATTTCAAATTTCTCAAATTTGAATGGTATTTTCATCCTTCATACAGTTATGTTTGTAATTAACATTATCTCCCTCATTCAGGTTTAGATCCTTAATCTACAAAATGCAAATTCATTATTCATATAAACTAAATAATCAGCTAAAATTATTCAATTTCAACAACACTGATTTCCTAAGAATCACGAGGCTAAAATGTTTTAATATGATTCTCATCTACAAAATATTTATAAGAAAGTGTGCTAAATTTGAAGAATCTATCTTACAAGACACCACTTTTTAAAGTTTCACAAACAAAATATTGAAATAAGTCTTAAACTGTATTTAGAAATTTTTATGGAATCAGTTTCTGTAGATAACTAAGTTCACTAGATAACATTAAAAAATAACAGAGGTGTTTTACCAGTACACCCCTCATGAGGAAATACCCTCAGGCTTAGCCAATCTCTTTCCCTTGATTTGATAATTTCAAATTCCGATTCCTAAATGTCAGAGAAAATATTTTGCAAACGTTAGTCAATCACGAATGCAAAGTGCTGCTCCCCTTTGAAATTTGGGTAAAAACTACCAAATAAATAGTCTGTTGCTGACGTTTTTCCTT
This sequence comes from Hofstenia miamia, assembly GCA_900660155.1. Classification (NCBI taxonomy): domain Eukaryota; kingdom Metazoa; phylum Xenacoelomorpha; order Acoela; family Hofsteniidae; genus Hofstenia; species Hofstenia miamia. The sequence goes on along the minus strand of CABFPE010000543.1, from coordinate 108,231 downwards.
TAGACAATGTGTATTTTCTAGCAATCCTCAATAATATTTGAATAGTCGCAGGTTGAAACCGCTCAAAAACATTTTTGAGATTTGAATCAACTTTGTCAAAAATTAACATATTCTATAAATTTGTAGTAGCATTTTGTCAAATTTATTTTGTCTATGTCTTAGACAGTAAATTTAATAAGTACAAAATTACTAAACAATCAAATTTTCTATTAGATCACTTATGAAAATATTTTGAGATGACTTTATATCAATAGAGTTCCAAAGTATTTGAATGTGTGCCAAAGAAAATCACTCTAAACTTGAAAAGTAATTCTTAAAGAGCACTTGTTGTTCATTGATTTGTTATTGCAACATTGTAATACAAGCATATATTTAGAAATAGAATAATTTAAAAAATTATATAATGATCAAGTTAAAAAAACTCAAACTGCTAAAAATGGTTCTGACTGAGTCAGTACATCGTAAATCACTTTCTAAGTTATGATCTTAAAGAAAATTATGGCAAATAAAAATTAAATAAAATTCATTGAAAAATTTAATAACCAAATTTCTCAGTCTGCCACTGTACGCATGGCCTAAAAATATAAATTACTAGGAAATCCTATCGATTTTTCATAATTTAAACATCAAGGTATTGATAGGCTGTTTGAAATTTGATCAATTTTCCACAATTTTACATTGATACAATTTTCGTTTTCAATTTATATACTGTTATTAACCTCCTTTAATTTTCTTAAGCTCGAATAAATAAAATAACTGAATGCTTCTGGCCCAATTACCAACCAAGAATATTAGTGCTAGAAATGTCATTGTGACACTTGAAACGCTTTATGTTTAAATTTTGTTTAAATAAATTTTATAATTTATAGAAAGTCTAGACTTCTAGTGTTTTTTTGAATTAACATTGTAGTTAAGAAAATATAAAGTATTACATCTTTTAAGTCTCACAATGAGAAGTACTTATAAGCTTAGGAATAAGTTTTTTATAAAATATTAATTTAATAATATTCATATATAATTATTAATTTTACAGGTTTCTCTCAATTGATCATTTCTAAGTGCAGTGTTCATTATTGAACATTAAAATATTAACATTAATTTGTTGAATTAAAACACTAAAACAACTTTTTATGAATTAAAAATTCGCAATGTGCCACATATTTCAGGATCAAGAACGCCTTAGCTAATTAATATGAAGAAAGATCACGAAAAAATAATTTGCTCTTACTGTGCCTTTTGAGAGCCTAAGTAGGTTTAATATGCTAAATAAAAAAGGTGCTCATATTCTTAACCCTCTAAGGACAATTAACTAATGCAAACTAATTTTTCATGCTGCAAAAACTTTCGAATTTGAAATAATTAGTACGTTTTATAAAATTATATATCTTAAAATGATAATTCTTTAATGAGCTTGTCTACATTATATATATATTAGTTAATTTGCAAGAAGTTTGCTAGTTTACTGTCTGGTGCAAGGGACTCCAATTGTTATTAGAGGGCTAAGCTATGTTATTGGTTTATTAAAAGTTTCAGCAAATAATACAACTTTGCTGGAATATGGCATTTATTCAATAATCAACAATTTTTCTTAGTTGAAACTCAAAACTGTTAGTTAACAATTTGCTATGGATTAATCCAACTCAAAGAAGAATTTCTTATTGTGGTAACAGAAAACAACAGCATAAAACCAGTAGTTACTATTACATTTCCTGGCAAGTTACCATATATTTTTTATTAGATTGAGATCAGAAAATTTGCAGAAAATTATTCTGCTCAAAATGAAAAAATTACCAATATTTAAGTAGGTTTAATGAAATTTCCAATTAGTACAAACTAACATATTCTATATTACTATATTACAAATGCTTTCAAAGTAATGTGAAAACTACATTTAATTAATGCATTATGATATTTAATGTGTTCATTAAAAATGCACCTTTACGATTATAAATAGCAGGAAATTTCTTCAAAATATTTGTATTTATCTGAATTCACGGGGAAATTATTTAGAGAAATACTGTCTAATTATACCAGCTTTCCCTTTCAAAAATGCAANAGTGCAGTGTTCATTATTGAACATTAAAATATTAACATTAATTTGTTGAATTAAAACACTAAAACAACTTTTTATGAATTAAAAATTCGCAATGTGCCACATATTTCAGGATCAAGAACGCCTTAGCTAATTAATATGAAGAAAGATCACGAAAAAATAATTTGCTCTTACTGTGCCTTTTGAGAGCCTAAGTAGGTTTAATATGCTAAATAAAAAAGGTGCTCATATTCTTAACCCTCTAAGGACAATTAACTAATGCAAACTAATTTTTCATGCTGCAAAAACTTTCGAATTTGAAATAATTAGTACGTTTTATAAAATTATATATCTTAAAATGATAATTCTTTAATGAGCTTGTCTACATTATATATATATTAGTTAATTTGCAAGAAGTTTGCTAGTTTACTGTCTGGTGCAAGGGACTCCAATTGTTATTAGAGGGCTAAGCTATGTTATTGGTTTATTAAAAGTTTCAGCAAATAATACAACTTTGCTGGAATATGGCATTTATTCAATAATCAACAATTTTTCTTAGTTGAAACTCAAAACTGTTAGTTAACAATTTGCTATGGATTAATCCAACTCAAAGAAGAATTTCTTATTGTGGTAACAGAAAACAACAGCATAAAACCAGTAGTTACTATTACATTTCCTGGCAAGTTACCATATATTTTTTATTAGATTGAGATCAGAAAATTTGCAGAAAATTATTCTGCTCAAAATGAAAAAATTACCAATATTTAAGTAGGTTTAATGAAATTTCCAATTAGTACAAACTAACATATTCTATATTACTATATTACAAATGCTTTCAAAGTAATGTGAAAACTACATTTAATTAATGCATTATGATATTTAATGTGTTCATTAAAAATGCACCTTTACGATTATAAATAGCAGGAAATTTCTTCAAAATATTTGTATTTATCTGAATTCACGGGGAAATTATTTAGAGAAATACTGTCTAATTATACCAGCTTTCCCTTTCAAAAATGCAAACCATGACATGAGTGGGCCTTGGAGATTTTTTTGCATAGAAATATAAAGAATTGGATTTAGAGCAGAAAACGTAATGAAGAAATCATTGTCAGATAGTCCAATAATTAACCAAAGATTAGAACTCATTTCTAAAATCTTATTAACTCTGCAATTCATTATCATGCTCTGGGAGACACTATTGGGGAACCAGAGAACAAGAAGAAGCAATGTTGATACACTAAAAAGTTTAACGAGTTTGACATATCTTTTGCGTTTTACATTTTTTGCAGATGTAGAAGCCTTTAGCAAGACCCTTGCAATAAATGCATAGCAAAATGCAGTAATGAGCAAAGTAAGTACATAGCTATGAAAGAAGTAATCATAGAAAATGCTGATGAAATTTTCTCGAACATAGTTCTTGTAGTCATTATACCATCCTTCTGTTCTAGATCCTCCAGCATACACATAGTATCTTAAGAATATATAATATNAAACTTGTTTTCGACCTTGTCATGCCTGAGCTTGAATTCATTCTACGCTTCTGGTATTAGATAATTATAAAATGTACAAATCTAGACATAGATTATCACGACTGTCACATTCTGTGCTCACATTTCTCCATTCTCTACTTACCTCCATTAGTGTCCTCTAAGATTGCTTTCTATGGATTATTCAATTGCTAATGCTTATGCTACCAATACCTCTTCAGAACATAGCAGCCACTTACACCTTGCNACTTTTTGGTATTTTGAGTACTTATCATTGGCCAGCAAATAACAAGATATCTTTCAATGGCTAAGTAAGTATGTGATGTAAGTGTAGTCATTACATTCATAGTTCTTCTGTAAGTATCACAAATCCAGTATAACATTGAATACCACTTAGGGGCAATTGTGTAATTAACAAACCATGTTCCGTATATTGACATTCCTAGACCACAAATGAAGTTAAAGAGACCTGTGAATAAAAAATCTCCTGAACATTGAAAAGCAACCATGGCATATGTCCAGTTTTGTAATGACTTTTCTTTAAAAATGCAATAGAGAATATAACCGTTTGCCATTGCAATAAAAATTGACAAAAATATGTGATATATTTGAATGGTGCTTTCAACATCGCCACGAAAGTTATTTAGCTAAATAAATGTAGTTTAAATTTTGAAATATTTTTTCATTATATGCACGGTTTTTCCAAATTCAAAAATATTAACATCATTGAAAAGTTTAGAAGTGTTTTATAAGTAAATTTTTCAGATATAATTTTCTGTTTCATTCTCACAATTTCATGTTGATGTGACTATTATTTTTTTTGCCAACTAAGCTTGGTATAACAATTTCTTTTGCTTGTTTATTATTCTTTCTTCTTGTTTTCTACATTTCTGTCGTTTGTGCTGCTATGTCTGACAATTCCCACCCTTTTGTCTTTACCTACAACTGCTTTTTTGACCTCCCTGGTTCACAGACTTGCTAGTCTCTTTTTTGAAATCTCACTGAGCCTTAAGTTTTTCACTGTCTGTCTTTTAATGCTCATGCCACATCTTTTTCTCTTATCACATATTAACTACGCCAACACCAATAAAACTTGTTTTCGACCTTGTCATGCCTGAGCTTGAATTCATTCTACGCTTCTGGTATTAGATAATTATAAAATGTACAAATCTAGACATAGATTAGCACGACTGTCACGTTCTGTTCTCTCATTTCTCCATTCTCTACTTACATCCATTAGTGTCCTCTAAGATTGCTTTTCTATGGATTATTCAATTGCTAATGCTTATGCTACCAATACCTCTTCAGAACATAGCAGCCACTTACACCATTTAGGTTGAATGCCCTTTGTGCTATTAGTAACTTTCTGATCTTCCCAACTAAGTCTTTTAGTTCATTCTTTGTCCATCTAACAAATAATCCAAGTATTAATAGTCTTCATGCTGTTCTATCTATTCAAATCTGACTGCTGCAGCAATTTTCTAACACTCTTGCAGTCTTACCTTAGTTTTGCCATCATCTTTTTATAGATTAATNCTCCATTCTCTACTTACCTCCATTAGTGTCCTCTAAGATTGCTTTTCAATGGATTATTCAATTGCTAATGCTTATGCTACCAATACCTCTTCAGAACATAGCAGCCACTTACACCTTGCTGCCTCCATTTAGGTTGAATGCCCTTTGTGCTATTAGTAACTTTCTGATCTTCCCAACTAAGTCTCTTAGTTCATTCTCTGTCCATCTAACAAAGAATCCACGTATTAATAGTCTTCATGCTGTTCTATCTATTCAAATCTGACTGCTGTAGCAATTTTCTAACACTCTTGCAGTCTTACCTTAGTTTTGCCATCATCTTTTTATAGAATAATTTAAACTCAGTATATATATATATATAAATATACTGACTATATATTATAATCAATTCACTCGCTACATCTAGTACAGTTTCTTTCAATCATATTTAATCATGCAAGTCGTCAAATTCATATCATTTCTTAAAAATGCTTTAAAATTAATTTGAAGATCACATAAATAATATTTGCAGCAATATTTTGCATCCTAGTTTGCATCGAACTGACTAGTATCTAGACAAATAAGGATTTGAAATATTTGCTAAAAAACACGCGTTTGCCAAAACTTATTTACAAATTCCTCACATATTTGTACACACATATACAAACAAAGATTTATTATTTTATATACCTTTTCACATTCAAGTTTGGACTAGTCACATTCAAGTTTGGACTAGTCACATTCAAGATTGGACTAGTCACATTCAAGATTGGACTAGTCACATTCAAGTTTGGACTAGTACTTGAATTCAAGTACGCCTTGGACTAGTCATATTCAAGATTGGACTAGTCACATTCAAAATTGGACAAATTAAATAAAAACAAAAAAATCAAAACAAATCATTTATTTAAAACTCCATATCCTGCATTTCCAAAACGGCTGGTATTAATCTCTGAATAGATGTTATGAATCTATTCATGTCATAGGGTTCAATGCCTCTAATTCCTTCCCTGATTATTTCCTCTAGGCATCTTGCTCTTAACTCACGAGCGGATACACCATTACCATCTTCACTTAAAATCAAGTCTTTCGGCCAAGATTCTCTTAACAATTGACTTCAAAACTGACCATACATGCTCAATTGGATTGAGCATGGGAGAGTATGGCCCTAACCTTAAAAGGCTGTGTCCCGAAAACTCTGGATCGTCAAACAGAGACTCAATGCCTGAATGACATGGGGCATTATCAATGACCACCACAACATCCCCCAGTAGATCTTTGGCTTTTCTAAGGCATTCAATAAACCACTCACGTGCCTTTTCAGCAGTAAAAGAACCACGTTGTACAGAGTGGTGGATCCAACCACCATTGTAGATGCAGCCAATCAAATGTATGTTTGACCCCTTGCTGGCCGCAATGGTATTGCACCTTTCTCCTCTACGTGCCCTGCCAAAATTTCTACTAATATGTAGATTAAAATTTGTTTCGTCCATATAGACAATGGGCTTGTTTTGGGCCTGGTAGTTAAGCAACTCCCTAACATAAGCAGCTCTTTTCTCCTTGTTAATTGAAGAATTTGCTCGCTCCGGCTCATTTCGCGCCTGTTTAAGCGTGTACATGAGACCGTCCAGGTGGCGCCTAATGGTTTCCTTTGAAAGACTTAATTGAAACTTTTCAAAGACCATTTCAACTAACCTTGCCAGGGTTAGTTTGGGATTTGCCTCAATAGAGTTTACAAAAAACTCTCGGTGTTCATCTTTTACTTTTACATAACGATGGCCACCATGATTTTGGCTACTACCCGGGTTGGAATCCGCCTATATCCACGAATAAGCAGTTGACTTAGTCACATTTAAATTAGAAGCCAACTGCCGCCAATCTCCATTTGAATTGTAGGCTGCTCTAATACGTTCCCGTTTCAAGCGAGCTTCCTCTCCACTTAGGCTTTTACGATTGGACATGGGTGTAAAAATTTTATAAAAATATCAGTATATTTAAGAAACATTAGAAATCAAATAATTGTTATAAACTTGAATGTGACTACTCCACACTTGAATGTGACTAGTTCACACTTGAATGTGAAAAGGTATACATTAATAAATTGGAATATTTAGTTTGTGGTCTTAAAATGTGTTTTTTCAAAATTCCAAATAATTTACTTTGACCCATTTTATTATTAAAAAATGCTTCATTGAACACTGCACACATTTGGGATATGTGTAACACATTATTTGCACTATCTTTGAAGAGCTACAAAGAAATTATATCACATACAAATTATCATCTTTGTTTTGTTAGAAAATATTCATTGTAATTCAATTAAAGTTATCATGAACCAAATTAAGTCTGTTTGAGTGCAGTAGTTAGTCGCACTTTTCATTTGGAATAGTTTGAAATTTGAATGTAAGCAAAAATGTATTTAAATTGTTTTCCACAACTGCATTGCAAGGAATTAGTTTAAAACATTTTGTGTGTGTTGTTATATTATTAATTAAGCAAAATATCGGAGTTGCCCAAAAAGTTAAAGGTTTACTACAAACATGAATTTCAGTCGACTGGTCCTCCAAGTCAAGCGCTTATCATTAACGTTTCATTTGTATTCTCGCTGTGAAATTCTTAATTTTGTAACTAATTTTTGCCCTTGCAAGTAAAATTCTGTGATCAAAGGGGTTGTCGATTGTAAATTAATTGCAGCTCGGCCTTCCATTTTTTTGAAAGTTTTAATCAAAAATTCGTTCTAATGTTGATGAAAAAACTTAAACTATTCTTATGAGAATATATGAGCAAATGACTACATTAAAGTTACAATTTTTTTAAAAAGTCTTATTTGTACAAATAATTTATAGCCGGATAGTTACTATAGTTTATTTGAATCCTCCGACTCCAATAAATATAATTATAATTTTTGAAACGCGTACTGCTATTTATTCAATTACATCATTTTGTGTTGTTTCTACGTAATGCAGAAATTTATCTGGACTATGAATAAATAATATCGTTCATATATTGATTATTATCAGTTGTCTCATTGTAAAATGGGTTTCCTATGCGAATGTAGAATGTAGATGAACTACTTTGGAAAAATCAAAAAGATGATGAATTTGTGCAGCATAAATATGTTGTATGTGGCCTATATTCAATTATGTATTATTGCTAATAATGAGTAAAATGCTTTTCAAATAAATATGCACACTCACTCAGTCATCACNGGTTGGAGAGTTCGATATCATTGTATTCGCCAAGCCATCCGCACCTCCAGGATAAAGGTTATCCAAAAATACATCGCAACCTATGTCATTACCAATTCCTATTTGATATGCCAATCGNAGGATAAAGGTTATCCAAAAATACATTGCAACCTATACAATTACCCATTCCTATTTGATATGCCAATCGTAATATTTGATATGCAATGTCATTTTTTGTTCCCGTCAAGTTATTCTTTTTGGCATACTCAGCTGCACTAGAATAATCTAAAAACCTTTCAGGCTCGTAAACCATTGCTCTAAAAACCGATGTGAAATAATCTTAAACTTATTATTATTATTATTATTATTATTATTATTATTATTATTATTATTATTATTATTATTATTCTTATTATTATTATTAAATACCAAATGATTTAAGTTCAACATTCAATGAACTTGGAAATTTCAATTTCCCACCTTATAAGAAAATACAAAATTCTGATAATCTAAACAATCAAAACAATTCTCCTTTAGACGTGCAATATTCAATGAATTAGAAAACATTGTTAAAAACTTGATACCAACAAATCAACCGCTTCTTATAATCTCCCATTTCTTATTATTAAACGTTTTTTTCCTATTTTTGGAGAACAACTACTAGTCGCATTTAATCAATGTATTATTGATTGNTATTTTGAGATGACTTTATATCAATAGAGTTCCAAAGTATTTGAATGTGTGCCAAAGAAAATCACTCTAAACTTGAAAAGTAATTCTTAAAGAGCACTTGTTGTTCATTGATTTGTTATTGCAACATTGTAATACAAGCATATATTTAGAAATAGAATAATTTAAAAAATTATATAATGATCAAGTTAAAAAAACTCAAACTGCTAAAAATAGTTCTGACTGAGTCAGTAAATCACTTTCTAAGTTATGATATTAAAGAAAATTATGACAAATAACAATTAAATAAAATTCATTGAAAAATTTAATAACCAAATTTCTCAGTCTGCCACTGTAAGCATGGCCTAAAAATATAAATTACTAGGAAATCCTATCGATTTTTCATAATTTTCTCGATTCTTTTTCACCGTAGTCAAACATCAAGGTATTGATAGGCTGTTTGTAAATTTTATCAATTTTCCACCATTTATACATGGATAAAATTTTCGTTTTCAATTTATATACTTTTATTAACCTTTAATTTTCTTAAGCTCGAATAATAAAATAACTGAATGCTTCTGGCCCAATTACCAACCAAGAATATTAGTGCTAGAAATGTCACTGTGACATTTGAAACGCTTTATGCTTAAATTTTGTTTAAATAAATTTTATAATTTATAGAAAGTCTAGACTTCTAATGTTTTTTTTGAATTAACATTGCATTTAAGAAAATATAAAGTATTACATTTTTTAAGTCTCACAATGAGAAGTAATTATAAGCTTAGGATTAAGTTTTTTATAAAATATTAATTTAATAATATTCATAAATATTTATTAAATTTACAGGTTTCTCTCAGTTGATCATTTTTAAGTGCAGCGTTCATTATTGAAAATTAAAATATGAACATTAATTTGTTGAAATAGAACACTAAAACAAAAAAACTTTTTGGGAATTAAAAAAACGCAATATGCCACATATTTGAGCATCAAGAACGCCTTAGCTAATTAATATAAAGAAAGATCATGAAAAAATAATTTGCTCTTACAGTGCATCTTGAGAGCCTAAGTAGGTCTAATATGCTAAATAAAAAGGGTGCTCATATTCTTAACATTTTAAGGACAATTAACAAAGACCAACTAATTATTCATGCTGCAAAAACTTTCGAATTTGAAAAAATTAGTATGTTTCATAAAATTATATATCTTAAATGATCATTCTCTTATGAGCTTGTCTACATTATATATATATATATATATTAGTTAATTTGCAAGAAGTTTGCTAGTTTACTGACTGGTGCAAGGAACCCCAATTGTTATTAGAGGGCTAAGCTATGTTATTGGTTTATAAAAAGTTTCAGCAAATAATGCAACTTTGCTTAAATATGGCATTTATTCAATAATCAACAATTTCTCTTAGTTTAAAATCAAAATTGTTAACAATTTTTTATTAATGAATGCAACGCAAAGAAGAATTTTTTATTGTGGTAAACAGAAAACAAAAGCATAAAGCCAATATTTACTATTACATTTCCTGGCAAGTTACCATACATTTTTTATTAGATTGAGATAAGAAAATTTGCAGAAAATTAACATGTTCAAAATGAAAATTAACCAATATTTAAGTAGGTTTAATGAAATTTCCAATTAGTACAAACTAACATATTCTATATTACTATATTACAAATGCTTTCAACGTAATATGAAAACTACACTTAATTAATGCTTTATGACATTTAATGTGCTGATTAAAAATGCACCTTTACGATTATAAATAGAAGGGAATTTCTTGAAAATATTTGTATTTATCTGAATTCGTTAGAGAAATACTGTCTTATTATACCAGCTTTCCCTTTCAAAAATGCAAACCATGACATGAGTGGGCCTTGGAGATTTTTTTGCATAGAAATATAAAGAATTGGATTTAGAGCAGAAAACGTAATGAAGAAATCATTATCAGATAGTCCAATAATTAACCAAAGATTAGAACTCATTTCTAAAATCTTATTAACTCTGCAATTCATTATCATGCTCTGGGAGACACTATTGGGGAACCAGAGAACAAGAAGAAGCAATGTTGATACACTAAAAAGCTTAACAAGTTTCACATATCTCTCGCGTTTTACATTTTTTGCAGATGTAGAAGCCTTTAGCAAGACCCTTGCAATAAATGCATAGCAAAATGCAGTAATGAGCAAAGTAAGTACATAGCTATGAAAGAAGTAATCATAGAAAATGCTGATGAAATTTTCTCGAACATAGTTCTTGTAGTCATTATACCATCCTTCTGTTCTAGATCCTCCAGCATACACATAGTATCTTAAGAATATATAATATGATTCTACAAAAAATGTATAAATCATAAGCAATGCAACCACAACAAAGTAGGGAATTTTGAAAAACTTTTTGGTATTTTGAGTACTTATCATTGGCCAGCAAATAACAAGATATCTTTCAATGGCTAAGTAAGTATGTGATGTAAGTGTAGTCATTACATTCATAGGCCTTCTGTAAGTATCACAAATCCAGTATAACATTGAATACCACTTAGGGGCAATTGTGTAATTAACAAACCATGTTCCATATATTGACATTCCTAGACCACAAATGAAGTTAAAGAGACCTGTGAATAAAAAATCTCCTGAACATTGAAAAGCAACCATGGCATATGTCCAGTTTTGTAATGACTTTTCTTTAAAAATGCAATAGAGAATATAACCGTTTGCCATTGCAATAAAAATTGACAAAAATATGTGATATATTTGAATGGTGCTTTCAACATCGCCACGAAAGTTATTTAGCTAAATAAATGTAGTTTTAAATTTTAAATTTTGAAATATTTTTTCATTATATGCACGTTTTTTCCAAAATTCAAAGATATTAACATCATTGAAAAGTTTAGAAGTGTTTTATAAGTAAATTCTTCAGATATAATTTTCTGTTTCATTCTCACAATTTCATGTTGATGTGACTATTATTTTTTTTGCCAACTAAGCTTGGTATAACAATTTCTTTTGCTTGTTTATTATTCTTTCTTCTTGTTTTCTACATTTCTGTCGTTTGTGCTGCTATGTCTGACAATTCCCACCCTTTTGTCTTTACCTACAACTGCTTTTTTGACCTCCCTGGTTCACAGACTTGCTAGTCTCTTTTTTGAAATCTCACTGAGCCTTAAGTTTTTCACTATCTGTCTTTTCATGTCACCTATGCTCATGCCACATCTTCTTCTCTTATCACATATTAACTACGCCAACACCAATAAAACTTGTTTTCGACCTTGTCATGCCTGAGCTTGAATTCATTCTACGCTTCTGGTATTAGATAATTATAAAATGTACAAATCTAGACACAGATTATCACGACTGTCACGTTCTGTTCTCTCATTTCTCCATTCTCTACTTACCTCCATTAGTGTCCTCTAAGATTGCTTTCTATGGATTATTCAATTGCTAATGCTTATGATTCCAATACCTCTTCAGAACATAGCAGACACTTACACCTTGCTGCCTCAATATAGGTTGAATGCCCTTTGTGCTATTAGTAACTTTCTGATCTTCCCAACTAAGTCTCTTAGTTCATTCTTTGTCCATCTAACAAATAATCCAAGTATTAGTAGTCTTCATGCTGTTCTATCTATTCAAATCTGACTGCTGCAGCAATTTTCTAACACTCTTGCAGTCTTACCTTAGTTTTGCCATCATCTTTTTTTTATAGATTAATATAAACTCCATATATANTTCATAGTTCTTCTGTAAGTATCACAAATCCAGTATAACATTGAATACCACTTAGGGGCAATTGTGTAATTAACAAACCATGTTCCGTATATTGACATTCCTAGACCACAAATGAAGTTAAAGAGACCTGTGAATAAAAAATCTCCTGAACAATGAAAAGCAACCATGGCATATGTCCAGTTTTGTAATGACTTTTCTTTAAAAATGCAATAGAGAATATAACCGTTTGCCATTGCAATAAAAATTGACAAAAATATGTGATATATTTGAATGGTGCTTTCAACATCGCCACGAAAGTTATTTAGCTAAATAAATGTAGTTTAAATTTTGAAATATTTTTTCATTATATGCACGGTTTTTCCAAATTCAAAAATATTAACATCATTGAAATGTTTAGAAGTGTTTTATAAGTAAATTCTTCAGATATAATTTTCTGTTTCATTCTCACAATTTCATGTTGATGTGACTATTATTTTTTTTGCCAACTAAGCTTGGTATAACAATTTCTTTTGCTTGTTTATTATTCTTTCTTCTTGTTTTCTACATTTCTGTCGTTTGTGCTGCTATGTCTGACAATTCCCACCCTTTTGTCTTTACCTACAACTGCTTTTTTGACCTCCCTGGTTCACAGACTTGCTAGTCTCTTTTTTGAAATCTCACTGAGCCTTAAGTTTTTCACTGTCTGTCTTTTAATGCTCATGCCACATCTTTTTCTCTTATTAAATAAAAACAAAAAAATCAAAACAAATCATTTATTTAAAACTCCATATCCTGCATTTCCAAAACGGCTGGTATTAATCTCTGAATAGATGTTATGAATCTATTCATGTCATAGGGTTCAATGCCTCTAATTCCTTCCCTGATTATTTCCTCTAGGCATCTTGCTCTTAACTCACGAGCGGATACACCATTACCATCTTCACTTAAAATCAAGTCTTTCGGCCAAGATTCTCTTAACAATTGACATCAAAACTGACCATACATGCTCAATTGGATTGAGCATGGGAGAGTATGGCCCTAACCTTAAAAGGCTATGTCCCGAAAACTCTGGATCGTCAAACAGAGACTCAATGCCTGAATGACATGGAGCATTATCAATGACCACCACAACATCCCCCTGTAGATCTTTGGTTTTTCTAAGGCCTTCAATAAACCACTCGCGTGCCTTTTCAGCAGTAAAAGAAGCACGTTGTACAGAGTGGTGGTTCCAACCACCATTGTAGATGCAGCCAATCAAATGTATGTTTAACCCCTTGCTGCACGCTGCAATGGTATTGCACCTTTCTCCTCTACGTGCCCTGCCAAAATTTCAACTAATATGTAGATTAAAGTTTGTTTCGTCCATATAGACAATGGGCTTGTTTTGGGCCTGGTAGTTAAGCAACTCCCTAACATAAGCAGCTCTTTTCTCCTTGTTAATTGAAGGATTTGCTCGCTCCGGCTCATTTCGCGCATGTTTAAGCGTGTATATGAGACCGTCCAGGTGGTGCCTAAGGCCACGGTTAGACTATGTGATTGATCACGCGTGATCTGTCACATTTTGATAAAATCGTACGTCTAACCACCGAGATAATTAGCGATGTGACGTGCTTAAGTAATTTTTCTTGCTACCAATCACGTAGTCTAACCGTAGCCTAATGGTTTCCTTTGAAAGACTTAATTGAAACTTTTCAAAGACAATTTCAACTAACCTTGCCAGGGATAGTTTGGGATTTGCATCAATAGAGGTTACAAAAAACTCTGTGTTCATCTTTTACTTTTACATAACGATGGCCACCATGATTTTGGCTACTACCCGGGTTGGAATCCGCCTATATCCACGAATAAGCAGTTGACTTACCGACATTTAAATCAGAAGCCAACTGCCGCCAATCTCCATTTGAATTGTAGGCTGCTCTAATACGTTCCCGTTTCAAGCGAGCTTCCTCTCCACTTAGGCTTTTACGATTGGACATGGGTGTAAAAATTTTTTAAAAATATCAGTATATTTAAGAAACATTAGAAATCAAATAATTGTTATAAACTTGAATGTGACTACTCCACACTTGAATGTGACTAGTTCACACTTGAATGTGAAAAGGTATACATTAATAAATTGGAATATTTAGTTTGTGGTCTTAAAATGTGTTTTTTCAAAATTCCAAATAATTTACTTTGACCCATTTTATTATTAAAAAATGCTTCATTGAACACTGCACACATTTGGGATATGTGTAACACATTATTTGCACTATCTTTGAAGAGCTACAAAGAAATTATATCACATACAAATTATCATCTTTGTTTTGTTAGAAAATATTCATTGTAATTCAATTAAAGTTATCATGAACCAAATTAAGTCTGTTTGAGTGCAGTAGTTAGTCGCACTTTTCATTTGGAATAGTTTGAAATTTGAATGTAAGCAAAAATGTATTTAAATTGTTTTCCACAACTGCATTGCAAGGAATTAGTTTAAAACATTTTGTGTGTGTTGTTATATTATTAATTAAGCAAAATATCGGAGTTGCCCAAAAAGTTAAAGGTTTACTACAAACATGAATTTCAGTCGACTGGTCCTCCAAGTCAAGCGCTTATCATTAACGTTTCATTTGTATTCTCGCTGTGAAATTCTTAATTTTGTAACTAATTTTTGCCCTTGCAAGTAAAATTCTGTGATCAAAGGGGTTGTCGATTGTAAATTAATTGCAGCTCGGCCTTCCATTTTTTTGAAAGTTTTAATCAAAAATTCGTTCTAATGTTGATGAAAAAACTTAAACTATTCTTATGAGAATATATGAGCAAATGACTACATTAAAGTTACAATTTTTTTAAAAAGTCTTATTTGTACAAATAATTTATAGCCGGATAGTTACTATAGTTTATTTGAATCCTCCGACTCCAATAAATATAATTATAATTTTTGAAACGCGTACTGCTATTTATTCAATTACATCATTTTGTGTTGTTTCTACGTAATGCAGAAATTTATCTGGACTATGAATAAATAATATCGTTCATATATTGATTATTATCAGTTGTCTCATTGTAAAATGGGTTTCCTATGCGAATGTAGAATGTAGATGAACTACTTTGGAAAAATCAAAAAGATGATGAATTTGTGCAGCATAAATATGTTGTATGTGGCCTATATTCAATTATGTATTATTGCTAATAATGAGTAAAATGCTTTTCAAATAAATATGCACACTCACTCAGTCATCACAGTGAACTTATTGAAAACAAAGCGCAAATATTTTTACATTTCTTTGAATATATATATATATATATATATATATGATGTTTCTTAAAATATCTAAAACCAAAAACGATATTGAAAAGCTTTTCATCAAATTTCTAATTTTTAGAAATTATAATATATAACTACTTTGAATATTCAAAACAATTTTTTCATGATTATTATTTGACTCTAGAATACAGAATCAAGTGATTATTTAAAAGTTTAGCAATTTGTTTCCGTTTCAAAATAATATCATTTCAAAATTTGCTTTGTGTATAAACTGGAAACTAATTTCACTTTTACCCGAATTATATTTGCATTATATCTAGGCACGAAATCATTATTAAAAGTTAAATTTCAACGCCATAGATAAATAGCTTCTTAGCATTACCTTATTAACTTATTATTTGGTGATTTAACAGTTTGGTTAACAATAGTCAAGGCGATCTATAATACAGGCCATGCCACTGGAAATATTTGCTTTCTAGACGTTGTCATATAAAGATAATATAAAATAACTGCAAAATTCATTTTATAAGCAACAATGTTACGGCTTTTATGTAAAAAATATAAAAAATTTTTTCAAATGCAAAACATACATTAACAAAAGCAATAATGCTAGTTACCGAAATTTAGCAATTTTGCGATTAGAAACACCATCTCTACTAATACTGCTTAACTTAGACAAATTGTTTAAAAAAATATTTGATAAAATGATAAGCACCTTTTCATTGAAATGATCATTTATATAAAGTTTCCACAAATATGAAAATGCTTTTTCAAGACTGATTCGACAAAAATCGTTTGTAGAATTTTGAAAAAAATAATATGCAAGACTGACAAAATTCAGAAGTTCATCTGTGGGATATTTTAACTTGCCTCGATGAATCTGGTCGAAAAATGCATTTGCTGAAGTATCAGAGTATTCTTGAGAATAGTTGTCGACAAGTTTTGCAATATATCCTGCAAAATAAAGTAATCCCATTTGCTCATCAGCACTAACAGATTCAGGACACATGATGAGATTATCCAGAACAGATACGTCCTTGTCAGAAATATCCTTAGAGCATTTTTCGCAAGCATGACGCACAGAATAATCTATATCACCAAACTGTTCAAGCTGCAAAATCAATCGAGTCTCATCAATACGATTGGTTTCAAGTATTTCCGCAACACTTATATAATAATTACCACCACGACTTTGACGAAAGTGTCCAAAACATTCCTCAATGTCATCATCAGAAAAGTTACCCAGCAAAACATAATCATGGCGATATACCTTGTTTGTATGTAGTAAGTGCTTAACAAGATCTACCATACAAGTGCAGTTGTGATAAAGAGCATTGGCAGTTTCCCTCGTTAGAGAACGAATCCTGGACTTATTACTACACATATAGCGAGCAAGATTTGCCAAATCTTCCAAAAACTTGATTGAATATGACGATGAATTCTTAATCCTGCTTCTATCAGGATCATTAAAACGGTCAGCCTCCAAATTCGATTTAACATTTGTAATTTTCAAAAACTTAATAATTATATCCAAGAAGAGGGCAGTATTTTTTGATTTTCTAGTAGATAAACTGTATGTTCTAAGAGCGCCTGCTGTTTCATTACAAAATACTTTAACAGCAAGATTTACCTTTTGCCTTTCAATCTTCGAAGGACAAACTGCCGATTCAGTAAGTTTTGACAATTTCACTAAATTAAAACGTTCATGGTTATAAAGTTGACGAATTTCTGGCCAGTAAGCCGTACGAATAGTACTTGTATCATCGAAAGAATAAAAATCCAATTGTCCTAACTTTTCTGTAAAAAATTATTTCTAATAGACTTGAAAACATTTACGTTACCAAATAAAAGAAAAAAATCTTGATCAGGATCCTCGGGATGTCGAACAATCCAAGGACTTTCAGTTTTAATGAATTCATGATGAAGCATATAGGCACGATTGACGTTATTACCATCCATAATAGTGCATAGAGTACAACCGCCACTCTGTTTAATGTCACTAATTGCTTTACAATGTATGAGAATAACAGTTCCGATGTAAGATGAGAGCATGCTACTAAACTATACATAACTTTTTTGTTTGAAAATAAGGACTTATGCTGCATTTCCACGAGCACGCTACGGACACAAATTTACTTACCTAAAATTTTTGTTTACACGGTAGTGGGTAAATGGAAGGTAAATTTTCGTAGTGCTGCATACGACATCTAGCAGCATACTATTTAATAATATTTTATCCGTTCATAGCGAGGAAATAATTTACTTACCCTTCATTTTGTTTACACGAGAGCGCTATCTCAGGTGAAAAATTAGTTAAAATATGTGATATTGCCATTCATTACAATGTTAAAACAAAATAAATTTTATACTATTTTAAATTGAAATTAACAAATAGTATTTTATTTTTAATAATGTCAAAGGAAGTTTTGCTTGAATATCGATAATGTCTTGGCATCTCACATTGAATGTGTATAGTGAAGAGTAGGAAAGTTTTTAACAAAGATGAGTTTTCGAAAATGCCACTTTCATACCTCTATACAAAAGATGGAAATGGTTAGAAAACATATCCAATCACGATACGGACTATTTAAGTTAATGCCAACCCACGTAGCCAAATACTGGTGGGCCACCAGGTGGGGTTTGGCCACCCGTGGCTAACTGGTGGTCCACTGTTGGCTAATTGGTGGGCCACTGGTGGCAAAAATATGATTTAAGCATTACATCAATGTCTGAAATGTAGTAAAAGCAAACTTTTATATTGATAGAGTTTAAACATTCCAGTTTAAACTAACACAANAGAATAACAGTTCCGATGTAAGATGAGAGCATGGTACTAAACTATACATAACTTTCTTGTTTGAAAATAAGGGCTTAATTAAAATACAAAGAAGTGTAGTGGCGAGTTCTTTAGGCGAATCGAATGCCTTTCCAAACACATGTCCTCCATGATACACCAGTGAAGGTTTGACATATATTTCGTCAACAATTGGCGAGAAGCACTTTGATCTTTCATCCAGCCCATTGAAAAATTATGTAAGAACATCAATATTAGACATATTACTAACAGTTGCTGTTAAGCGCTGTAGGGTCCTTACACTAGGCAATAAAATGTAACTGCGGAGCTTATTGTATAATGTACGTGAGCATGCATACCACTCAAAGGCAATTCCGAAATCTTCTGTAATGTATATTGTTCAGAAGAACAATTTGGCGCAAACAGTCTTCTTCACATTGAATATATCCTGAAAATGTATGTATAAAACCACAACGTAATATTATTTCATCAAATTGTGACCATAAAGAAAACTTACCATTCTTGAGAAATCCAAAGGTGACAAGCAACAGTTTGTGATATCCTTCAACAACTCGCAAACAGTCTTCTTCACATTGAATATATACTGAAAATGTATGTATAGAACCACAACGTTCGGCACTTAGCATTGAAATGTCATTCTTTTGCTTGGCAATCACTGTCTGGATATCTTATTTTAAGTTCATCCACAAAATTTGAAACATCTATTGTGTCTTTAAGTACAAACTCTTCCATCATTTGTTTTTCCTGCTTCTCTGCACGAAAATAGCTCAATGCTTCTGTCCTTCGAGGGCTAGGCAATGGAGATGGAATAACAGATGGTGGCACATTGGAAAAAATATTAGGTGGTACTGTAGGAACGAGGACGCCACTAGCAATGCGCTTCATCACCACATCATTAGGCCAATCTTTCCGACATACTGCGATGTTACGTGTAATGTCATTCGGTTTTAAATCATTTGGAATGGCTTTGGTCCATTTAATTAATTGATTGTTATCCGTAGGAAATCTGAACATATTAACTTTTTCTGAACATGTATCATATCCAGAATTGCATCCGAATGTCGAACATTTTCGAGGCATGCTTATATAAGTGAAAGAAAACGTGATGCTAGAACACTTTTATACTATCTAAATGATTAAACGCACGTGTTTCAGTGTTAATGTTATAAACTAACCAATCAACGATTAGTTTTGTTGAAAGTTAATATAAGCACTAGCTGTTACACGCATTTAAAAACAATATATTTACTCAAAAGATTGCGTTCCTTTATTTTAAAACAACATTGATCAGCCTCCGCTAGAAAATAAATATATCAAGTGTCATGGCCTGTATTATAGATAGCCTTGACAATAGTCAATCTGTTTAAGATTAAAAAATGTGTTTTTAGCCGAATTGTAAATCAATAAAATGTTTCTTTTTAACAAAATGCATGCCAAAATATGTATTTTCAATAAAATATATATCAAAAGATGCAATTGTTTGCTATAACACAAGAAATATCAAGAGGAAGCAAATATTTTTTAAAGTGTTGGCAAAATTTTACAAAGCTTTTGGAAAAAATTAGAACAATTTTACTATATATATATATATATATATATTCATTGCAGAAAACAAGAAATATTTTATGTATACATGTTTCGAGTGGCTCGCCACTCATTATTGCCAGTACAAAATAACTAAAATAATATAATGGTAAATACAAATTTTATGATATTAAAATTGTAGTTCGTACATCTTATAAGACAGATATTCTTTGACTTAAGGATTGTTTATTTAATTAAAATATAAAGTTACAACCAATATCGAAAAATTACATTGTTATTTTTGATGTAAAATCATTATTTACGTCTATCCCGGGAGAAGAAACAATTGATCACATTGCAAAACTAATTGATTCTACAAAATTGCCTATTTCAATCGACACTTTGTGCACATTATTTAGATTATTTTGCACAAATGTTCTGTTTATGTTCAATGAACAAGCATATTGACAAATTGATGGAAGGGAATTGTTTCTCCATTAAGCCCAACAATGGCATCTTTTGCAGTGGATATCTTTCAAACGAAGCTTAAAGATTATAATAACAAAGATAAATTATTTATGTATGCTCGCTATGTTGACGATATATTTTGTGTGGTGGAAAATGAGAAGATTGCCAATGATCTGTTAAATTTTTTAAATGACCATAATCCATCTTTGAAATTTACAGTTGAAAAGAAACAAGGTGAAAGACTAAGTTTCCTAGATGTTGAAATTATTAAAACTGAAAATGATTTTGTAACGAAATGGCATAAAACCCATAAATACTAGACTTTATATTCCTTTTGCATCCACATTGTGAGTTCATACACAAAAGCCGTCTTAAATCGCGCATTTCTTACATGCTCATCATATGAACATCTAATAAATGTATTTGATCAATATCGCACATCCTGTTAAGAAATGGATATCCACAAAAAAATGATTAAGTCGGTAATGGATATAATATTTCGTAATGCACCACAACCAAGAAAAGATCATTTAGAACAGAAACTACCGTATATTACATCAAGTTCAGAAACAATGTAACCAAGAATTAAGTGTCAAGATTATTCCAATATTTCAAACTCTGAAGATATCGCATTTTCTCAAAAACAAAGACTCTATTCCAAATCCTTTAGTTTTTTCATGCGTATGCAATTATAAATGTGATGAATGTGAAGGTCAATACATTGGAGGTACGAAAAGACATTTGGAATATAGAATTTCAGAGCATATGCTAGGACATATTCAATAAGAAATATATTGTCTCTGAACATGCAACTAAGAGGAAAACTTTACTATTTTAATGAAAACCAAGCATACAAAAATTGCAGAAGCTATATTCATAAAAGAAACTAAGGAGAATTTATTAAATAAACAATTAAGTCAAAGACTAAATATCATATAATATCTACGAATTACAATTTTAATAGCATAACATTTGTATTTACCACCATATTATTTTAGTTATTTTGTACTGACGATGAGTGGAGCCACTCGAAACATGTATACATAAAATATTTCTTATTTTTACAATGAATAGTTTAACCACACTTTGTACACAATATATGCATGTATTCGGATATACTGACGGTGGGTATATGGGTTTTTTTCGTTTTGTACCCAACGCCAGTTTTGAGCAAAAACCCCTGTATCCAGCGCCAGCTGACTATATTAGGCCTCAAAAAAAAATTACCCTAATTTTTTTCATCGATCTGTTGATGGCGTACCCATTAACAGATCAATGAAAAAAATGAGAATATGTACAAAAACTTGGGTCTGAACTCGGACTTTTTCATAAACCCATATACCCAGTGCCAGAAAGTGTACTGGGGGCCAGTATATATTTTCTGAAAAATACCCAGCGCCAATAAATATATATATATATATATATATAATTATAAATTTATCCATTAGTGTATTATTAGCAATTATATGTAAACTTCAGGTAGTTGTATATTGTACACTCATTTTTTGAAATATTTGGGATGCCTATTTTGCGATTCCGTTTTAGTCTTTGCATTAGAAGGATGTAGAAAACTATAGCTCCTCCCACAGTTTTGCCATTATATATTAGCTTTGCCATGCACATATTCGCGTTCTCTACTATCAAATACAAAATTGCAATGTATTCAATAATAAAAGTGTAGCCGAAAATATCCAATATTCATCATGCATGACATAAAATTATCAAGTTTAATTTCTTTTAATGCATACCTTTCTTATTGTCCTAACAAAAATGCTAATTCTATTAAAACATAAATAAAGAAATTATTCAAGTAAAGAGAATCTTTGCTGTTTTTCTAAATCAATTAGTTTACTATTTCTAAATTTACTAAATTTAATCTTTTAAATTCAAAATTTTGACTAGAATGCTTTAAAGCATTTCAGGTGATATTTTACGAGGCATTCAATCACAGTTAAAACAAATTCTATATAACAATTTCTACAAGAAATAATCGCATGAAATCCGATACCTTATAAGCGGTTGGAGAGTTCGATATCATTGTATTCGCCAAGCCATCCGCACCTCCAGGATAAAGGTTATCCAAAAATACATTGCAACCTATACAATTACCCATTCCTATTTGATATGCCAATCGTAATATTTGATATGCAATGTCATTTTTTGTTCCCGTCAAGTTATTCTTTGTGGCATACTCAGCTGCACTAGAATAATATAAAAACCTTTCAGGCTCGTAAACCATTTCTCTAAAAACCTATGTGAAATAATCTTAAATTTATTATTATTATTATTCTTGCATCTCACAGCTTCATGCTGGTATCCTTCTCAGCTCGGGGAACTCACCAGTTCCCAGGGAGTCTGAGAGCTTTCCTCAGGACTCTAGCTGTTCCTAACAATGCTGCCTTCTGTGCTACTGCTCCTGCCCACTTTGGTACTCCCAGCTCCTTCAAGTATCTCTTATGCTTCTTACTCACTGCTCCTAGTGCTCCTACTACTACCGAGACTACTTCAACCTTTTTTTAACTTCCACAGCCTTTCTATTTCCTCTGCCAACTCTCTGTACTTGTCTATCTTCTCTTTCTCCTTGCTTTCTACATTCCTGTCTTTTGGTACTGCTATGTCTATCACTGTTCCTAATCTTTTCTCTTTGTCTACAACTACATACTATGTCTGGCCTCCGAGCTTCTTTCACCTTGCTTGTCTGTATGTTGAAGTCCCACAGTATCTTAACTTTCCTATTTTTTATGACGCCCTGTCGCTTGTGATCATACCACTTGTCTCCTGCTTCTAACCCATGCTGCCTGCTCAAGCTCCAGTGTACCATTCGTCCTACCTTGTCATGCCTGAACTTGTACTCATTCTGCGCCAACTTCTCACATCCTGCTATCAGATGATCTACTGTCTCACACTCTTTCTTACATAGCCTACACTTATCACTTACTTCCACTCTTCTGTCTATATGCTTCTTCACCCAGTTTGTTCTTATCGCTTGCTCCTGTGCTGCCATTATCAATGCTTCTCTTTCTCTTTTAAGTCCTGCTTTCTTTAACCACTTGTTGCTCTCTTCTCTGTCACATTTTTCTGTGCTCCTCCAGTATTCTCCATGCATTGCCTTTTGCCTATACCTTGTTTGCCTCTCTGAGTCCATCCTATTCTGGTATACCTTCTTTCCTTCACTCTCAGTTCTTATCTTCCTTAACTCCTTAGTGACCTCCAGTAGTGACCCCTTAGGTTGCTTTTCTACATATTCGTTTAGCCATAGTGCTTCTGCTTCTACAGTTTCCTCTACACTTAGTAGTCCTTTCCCTCCCTTATGCCTTGCCATGCACAGCCTATCTACATCTCCATTTAAGTTGAATGCTCTCTCTGCTGCTAGTATCTTCCTTGTCTCCCTGTCTAGCTCCCTAAGTT
>CABFPE010000543.1:16828-30049 GCA_900660155.1 Hofstenia miamia | reverse complement strand
CATGAATACAAAATTAAAAAGAACAAAGATCATTCCAATATTGACATCATATAAAACAAAAGATATGTTTCTAAATAAAGATCAAATCCCAAAAAATTTAGTTTCCTCCTTAGTTTATATATATAAATGTGATGATTGTGAAAAATCATAAGTCGGGGAAACAAAGCGACATCTGGGTACAAGAATTAAGGAATATATGAATGGGCACCTGAAATCTGAAATTTTTATGCACAAACGTCAACTAAGAGAAGAAAATTTGTACATCCGACTAAGATCAGAACATCATAAAATAGGAGAAGCATTAATAATTAAACAATCAAGATCAATTATTGAATAAACAACTAAGCATGATATCATTGAACTTATTTTAAGAGCATGCAATATTAAAATATATAAAGTGTAGTCTATTGTAAATATATTTAGTTTTTTACCGCATATTTGTACTGATGATGTTTTATATAAACGATGCAGATGAGGGGTACCCATAGAAATTGCACCCTATTTTCCTTTTTGATATAATATATGTATGTGTAAACTCAACTTGCAGCCCTTGCTACAAACTTTGCACATCTTTATACAAATTCACCATGATAAAGCAATTCAGAAAATTTCACTGGTTTCTTAACAACTTTTCGATTTTCCTTTGTCTTAGAATACATCTCAAAGGCGGCTAGTACTTATGTTGACAAATCAATCAATCCTTTTGAAGGATGCATCAGTTTTGATTGTGGGAGTTCTTCTTGGAAGACCTGACATGTTACCTAGACTGCTCTCACTACATTCCCATTTTATTTCTTTCATTTGTTCAATGCCTTCTCTTCTTTCTTCACTATAATCTGAGCATAATATAGCCCTAAATATAATTTCAATAAATGCATACTATGTTGATAATTTAATCCTTAACAAAATAGCATTCAATGACAGTCTCGTTTTGCATGCGAAGCATACGCATTTGAAACAGAATCTGCAGAGGTCCTTCAATCCAATTGTTATTTATTATATTCAACAATCAGCTTGAAATTTTTGAGAATTTTTCTTTTTAAATAGTGATTTAATACCCAAATTCGATAAAATCTATTTGATTTGGTTAGCGACCTAGCATGATTTACTGATCCAATTTACAAGAGAGCCAGATTCAATGGAAGAAGTCCCTCATTGATTTGCTAGCGTTGCTCTGTAGCCATAGATAATTTCAGATTTGTTAAACATTTGTAATTAGACGAGGTTTTTCCACCCAAGAGATTGTTAAATGTCGAAAAAGTAATGCAACAATATTAAGTGCACAAACTAACCAAGTATTTCTGTGACCCATTTCATAGAATAACCATCAATTGCTTGCAGGGATTTTTCACTCTTTATCTATTAGCACAATGATCAAGTTATCAATTATATCTTCAGGATGATTTTGGTTGCATATTTTTCTGGAGTAAAATTACCATTTTTTGTTCTACACAGAAATTGTACTCAGATACAGAACTGATTTTTTTCTTGGCTACTTCTATTTACATTCGTATTTTCATATTTACAGGCCAAGAAGTTCTTATCGTCATAGTACTAAAAATGCTCCAGTTAGTTCCTCATTAAGGCAAGGTTGTGGATGAAAATTATATTTACTATTGATTGTAGAAGCCAAATCAGGGTATGGGAGATTCAAACCACATTGTGTAGAAACAGTTTTTACATATGGTGAGAGCAGGTATCTTACAAATAACATTGTGTTCATGACAACATTGAAGGATTTATTATTTTGACTCCAGTCACTTAGCAGCAGCTTTCAGTGTTGCCAGCTGTCAAGTACCAGGGTAAAAGTAGTTGTAAATGCAGAATTAAAAGTCATTTTGTGTTTCAAGGTTTTAAAATGCCCTACATTTTTTAGTCCTGATTTGTTCACAAAAAGACCAATTTAATCCTCTGGCCGCCACTTAGAAAATTCAGCATGTTCATGCGAAATGTGTTAGGAAAATTGTCTTCTACAAGAGGAAGATGCCGCCTTTCAGACTCTGTTGGAAAGAGAGACTTCTTGTCACCCTGAATTGGATTCGTCATTAGGTCCAGTGAGGATAAGTAATATATAGCTTAAGCTATAGTTTAAACTATCTGTTAAGTTAAATACGTGTTAAATACACAAGTATTCCTTATGAGTTAATACACATAATATTAAACAGAAAGCTATTGTCCAATAACATAATCCACATTCGTGATTCCTTATGAGTTAATACACATTTTCCAGATTGTATGGCTGGCAGGAAACAGAAACCAGAAAGAGAGTTCCTTGAAGAACTTTTCTGATTCATCACAACAGAAGACTGTTCTGAGTGTATTCTTTGTCCAAAAATTCTTAAAGATCTTAGGAAAAACAACTTCAGTTCGTCTTCCAAGTATTATTTACAATGAATGCACTGACAAACTTAAATGGAATATGAAAATTACCTACTTTCAAAATAATCTTGGCTGACAAGTATAATACAATCAATAATCAATACTACTTGAAGAGAGATTCAGTGGTTTAAACATTTACTAATACTGTCCTTGCAATTAATATCTTTTGAAATCGTTGAACCAGAGAATTTCTTCAGGCACTAATTAATCATGGAAAGATTCCGGATTATAGATCTATTGAGAAGGATATGAAAACGGCTGCTACAGAGAAGTTAAATCAAATCTATATTGCTAAACACTTTGGTGTCCAAATTGACTACTGGCAGAGCAACAGAAGAGAAGTTACTCATATCAGTTTCACTGGCACACTGTTGTTTCAACACTGGATTTTCAAGTTATTTCCTTAACAAAGGCAAGAGTAACTGCTCAAGAAATCCATTCTACATTGGAAAAATTCAGACTTGATCAAAACAACTGTTTGGGATACAATCAGACTATTGCTTGGCTATGATTGCTGCAGCCAGGATATTTGCAGAGGCAGATGCAGAACCTTATGACGCAGACGATGATGATGTATTTGTGTGTGGTGGTTTTGAACAACAATTCAATTGAGACACTGTTTTTAAACAATTCACAGGGTGTGGGGCTCATTGTCTCAGCAATGGAATGTGAGATGCTGCAAAGGATATCCTATTTTTCAACCAATTGAATGAGTTTGTTAGAAAACACAATGGTCCAAAACTTGCCAGCACAAGATGGTATGGTCATTTAGCACAGTTGCAGTTTGCAAACTCGCATTCAGACCTTCTTTTCACCAGGGGAACTGGAGAACATTCTAGAGCATTTTCAAAGCTGGATCCTCTTGCTATAAAGCAGATACAATCAATTTTATTGAAAAATCGAACATATGGATGCTTTGTATAGTCTGAACAAATACTTGTAGATTCTGTGGTACCAATTATAAAATGAATGACAGGCACAAAGTATTTTTGCTTTTAGAGTATTTGATAAATATCTTGGCGTTAGTATTTCTGACCCAATGGTCGCTTATTGCAATTTGAAGTTTGATGTAATTGACAGTTTGTATAACATTTGCTTTGCTTTTCCCTCATGAACATTTATATACATGCGTTTGTAAATTTGACTTTTACGATGATTTGGACCTGTCATGATTTTAATTTTTCTGGTGACTCTTGAATTATTTACCTGCTAGTCATTATTAGTTTTTGAATATCATTGTATTCAATTTGAAACTCGTGTCCAAGATTTGCTATTATTTTTTCTTTCGAGTTCCAGGATGTTTCAACTAGTATTTTTGTGTTAAAATTTTACACAGTTACATGTAAATTCCTATTTCGCATAATTGCGTAATTATTAGTGAAAAAACGCAATTCATGAATCCGCAAGTTTTAATACTACTATCATACTTTGTTCCGACCCCTTGCTCCACCCAAGGGGTTGCCATTTTAAAGCCCGGGTTCAGCATCAATGTGTGTAGTAACTTAGGCCACTTTTTATATTGGATCTAATCATATTTAGTCATTATTGTCTTGCTGTATTCAAAATATAGCACCAAATGAAAATTTTATATTTTTCTAATTTTGACCCCCTGCCTCTCTCCCAATGAAAGTATGACACTGATTTTTCACCACAAACCTTCTAAGACCTTTTGTTTTATAAGATAAACTATTTTGTTGCATATGTTACATTGCTCTGTTGGACTGAGGAACGGTAAATTAATAAAAACTATCGCAGTACTAAAGTATATAGGGGCGCACCGCCGTAAAATTTTTTTTCACCCTAACAATTTTTTGACAATCCCAACCTTTAAAAATGATGACACAATCAATATAATTATATAAATATATCAATATTTATCAAAATATTGATTATTTTAGATGCACATTGCACCAAAAACTTTTGAATTTTCTGCTAAAATATATTTTTTCAGACCTCTTTTGACACAAACCCCAATCAAAACTATTATACCTCTTTAAGTTTATTTTGTTTCCTGATAGTTTTTAGTAAAAGTCAGAAAAAATTAGCTAGAGGAATTTATTTCAATCCAAGTTATGGACAAAAAACAACATGGTGGGGCCAAATCGGCTCCCCACCTCCCTATCCTATCTCAATGCATTTAGGTTTAACCGTCTTTACGAATGTTTTTTTTCAGTAGTGTTGTTTTTAGTAATTCTAATCTATATTCTAAACTGTGTCAGAGGTTGTCGTGCACTGACGGACAGGTCTATGTCTTGAATTAAACAAGAAAGAGCCTGAGGAGACCATTTTTTATCGTTTTCATATTTTAAATATCTTCATTAGTTATTGAGTTATAAATGTTTGAAAGTTATTTGGGGAAGCCATCTTAGATTTTGAAGAATTCTTCGTAGAATTATGGTAATATTATACATGAATTATATATATTTAAATGTTATTAAATATTCACATATTTAGGCATTTTGAAATGGACTTTGCATCAAACTTACTTCAATATATAGAACAACATTATAACATTAAATGTATTGCATAATAGTAAGTTTGCTATGGATTAGAGATATAAATTTTAAAGCTTTTTGTAATATTGTATGGGAGGTTTTTAGAAATATCTACAAAGATCTTGAAACATTGAAACAAAGTGAGCGAGCCAAAGAACATGTTTAAAGCATCCTTGAAAATAGGAATTTAAGAGAACTTTTAATCATCTCACTCTGAGCAGCATATAGAATTGGATTCAATACTGATGGGACGTAGCTGATGTGACTTATGACCAAATACATATCTGAAGTAAAGTTCCTCAAAATGCCAATTTGAAACGCAATATCGATAGATAATGAGATGAAGTAGATCAAATGACAAAAAGAACATATCAGAAATTCTGACACTATTGTTACCACGATTATTGTTAACTTGCGATTGCGAGACGAATTTGAACTATGCTTTTTTAACACCACCTTAATAAATATCTTCACGTACAAACCTGAGATAGTAGTGAGCATAGATGTATAGTACAAGAGCGTTGTTACTCCTCCTAATATTTTAAAATTTTTGAAACCCACCATGGTACACATTTGGGTTTGTTCATTAAAACTGAATTGTAAAAGGTGAAACCAGACTACAGTTATTGGCGAAATGTACGCACCCAATAATGCGATAGTTTTAAGACAATTCTCGCTTGAGACATCTCTGTGCTTAATTGGATGAAATACACACATGTAGCGGTCAAGTGAAATGAGAAGGATGTGCATTTGAGTAGTACCCACAAAGAAATACAGGTATATTTCACTGTGAATGAGCGTACAGTAAGCTGCTTCAAATCCAACAATGGTGCTGACATTGAATTGGCTTATTACCATTGCGCGAATCACAAGTCCAAGTATCACAAAGAAATCCGAAAACGAGAGACTAGCTAACAACATAACTGTAAGTGATACTGATTTTTTTAGTACAATTTTCATATGAAAATAAGAAAACAGAATTATCATGTTTAAGGGTAAACCAACAGAGCATGCTATTGCTATTACCAGTCTTTTGTAATAATTTGAGTTAAAATTAAAACTTTGGAATGTAATATTTCTTAACTCCATTTTGAATAATTTAAGTTTTCTACTGAATTAAAAAACATTTTGATTCGATGAATTATCACCAATAAGAAAATAAATTTACTTTTAACACTGGAAAGACCGATCTTCTTTATTCCCAAAATAGAAAAATCGATGTCTAATGCCAACTTCCTAATATATAAGCGTTAAATTTTTTAAAAATAATTTATTTTACTTGTTACTATTCCTACATGTAAATATGAAAGAAGAGGCACTAATGGGCTCTACTCCATCGAAAACTATGTAAACATTTTCAGAATTTTTAGATGATTTCTACGACTTGTACCTGTGGATAAGCCAATTCAGTGAAAATTGTCGACAATGCCATACACAATGGCACACAAAATGTATTTAAGTTCTAGTTTGGTAAACATTGATATATTTTTCTTTTATCCACAATGCTGTCATGGAAATTCAAAATTATCAATTTTTTAAACAGTTGATGAAATATTTCATGTATGTGCTTCGTGATTTTGAAAAGCTTTAAAAATAAACAATATACATAAATCATTGTGTTTCAATTGTTTCGTTTAGTATTAAGTAAAGGAAGAGATTTTCAGAAATCGGTCTACGATTACCCGTTGGTGCATCTAATGTTAAATAGCAAACTTGCGGCGTGTATAGTTTCCTAAAACATAATTTTAAAATATGCGTGATATTGAACAAAGTAAAACTTAAAAGGCTTATGTTTTTTATAAAGAAAAAACTTTTTTCAGATTTTCAAACAATTTTCTGGGAATGCTTAATCCCAGCGATATTACATGGTGATCCTTGCGTGATCTTGATCCCATAGGAGTTAGAATGGATTTCCTTCTGGTTGCTGGTCTTTTGACAGTAGAGCTGTGGTTTTTGCATTATTCTAACCTGGAGTGATTGAATGGTTTTCTCTTGGTATTCAACAGTAGAATATTTGTTGGAGTGAATCAGTTAATTCAACCTGATGCCTCTTTGTAAAATGAATCCAAACAAAAGTGAGTTAGAATCAGTGCTGCTCCTACTGTTGCATGATTTGAATGAAGAGCTGTCAAGTTGATACGTTGATATTGTGGGATCTCAAGTAAAGCAAGTTTTTGCGGATATGTACTCCAAAAGCACTATCAATTTGTTGGACCAAAGTATTGTACGATAAGACACTAATGATTGATTGATCAATTAGTTTTTGCAAGAAAAGATAAGGTTCTAGGAAAATTCGTTGTGGTTTGCAAACAATTAAGTGTTCTCGGTGGGCACTTGTTTGCAGAACGTTTTACTTACCTCAGTAAGAATCTTGGCGATCCGAGCAGGTCAATGACGTTTTTAAAAGGAATAAAGCCAATATATACACAACCTGCAAAACGACTTTTGGTGAATCCTCTAATCAAGCTAAATATTCCTTGCAGTGTTGCTCTTTTAAGAGACTTCCAAAAATGTTTTTCATCACAATTAATATATTTACAGCCCAAGATAAATGCTGAATTGGACAATGTTTTACAGAAAAATGTATGGTTTAGTGCAATTTTTAAAGGAAAATGGCCAAATTTTCAAAACAATAACAAAAAAGTGATCCAAACGTATTTCTAAATGTATTACTCAATGTATTCGGATCTCAAATTAGCTCTACCTGCTATATTGTATTTTAGCTTTAGTCTGATGCTGTTTCACTGTTTCAGCAGGAAAATGGGGAATAAATTTCTGCGTCATTTATTGCAGTTGCATAGGACATTGTATGAATTTATGTCAGCGTAGTAGACGATTGTGTAGTAATTGAGTTGAAGCAAAACTTCACATGTAGCAACTGTATTTGCAAAGTAGTAAAAAAATAAACATGTTTTAGCTGTTCATTATGACAATGTAAGCCACATGCTACTTAAGCACTATTGTAGTCCACTATATTGATAAACACACAATTATGAATTATAATAACAATTTTAGTTTTACAAAATGGAACTAATATTAAACGGGAGGAATGGCTTCATCATTTTCCTATTTCAAGCTTTCTTTCATTAATTTGGTTGTAAAAGTACAAACTTCCTTTTTAGTTAATTGATAATTTAAATATTAGTAAAATTTCAACATTATTTAGATAAGCACTTTTAAACCAGAGATTCGCGACTTTCCCTCATTTCTTTACTCTTCAAATTGTATTGACGCTTCTTCTTATCATTTTTTATGATTTGAATCACAAATTGAATCCATGCAAAAAAGAGAAAAAGAACAATCGGAATCAGGAAGAAAACCACTGGCAATTCAATTTTGTAATTGAATATTTCTACATCTACACGTTTTAATTCAGTACAAAATAGTTTGTATGTTTCCTTTGTAAAAGTTTCATTTGGTTCAATATTTTTAATTTGATTCTTAACTTTCTGATTGTCACTATGGCCGAAATGCGACGATGGCTCAGCTAGTGTGGAAATTCTATACGATGCATTCCTTTCTAACTTCATGTGCAGATCAGCGATTAAAAACGAATTACTTCTAAGAGAATTATTTACAACTTCTATAGTAAAATCAACACAATAGTTCCTTCCTTTACATACTGTAACATAAAATCCCAAAAGATGTCTGATAAGGTGATCATCTTGACCAATTGAAATATTTAACTGTGGGAATTCCACGCAGTTTTCAAAATCACAAAAAGAAATAACATTTACATCAATTGCATTTGGTCTTGATACTGTTTCAGTTGCTTCAGAAGAAGATGGAATTAACTTCTGCGTAACATTGCAGTTGCAAAAGCAATTGTATGAATTTATGGCCGCATCATAGGCGATTGTATAGCAATTGAGTTGAGGTAAAACTGCACANGTCATTTATTGCAGTTGCATAGGACATTGTATGAATTTATGTCAGCGTAGTAGACGATTGTGTAGTAATTGAGTTGAAGCAAAACTTCACATGTAGCAACTGTATTTGCAAAGTAGTAAAAAAATAAACATGTTTTAGCTGTTCATTATGACAATGTAAGCCACATGCTACTTAAGCACTATTGTAGTCCACTATATTGATAAACACACAATTATGAATTATAATAACAATTTTAGTTTTACAAAATGGAACTAATATTAAACGGGAGGAATGGCTTCATCATTTTCCTATTTCAAGCTTTCTTTCATTAATTTGGTTGTAAAAGTACAAACTTCCTTTTTAGTTAATTGATAATTTAAATATTAGTAAAATTTCAACATTATTTAGATAAGCACTTTTAAACCAGAGATTCGCGACTTTCCCTCATTTCTTTACTCTTCAAATTGTATTGACGCTTCTTCTTATCATTTTTTATGATTTGAATCACAAATTGAATCCATGCAAAAAAGAGAAAAAGAACAATCGGAATCAGGAAGAAAACCACTGGCAATTCAATTTTGTAATTGAATATTTCTACATCTACACGTTTTAATTCAGTACAAAATAGTTTGTATGTTTCCTTTGTAAAAGTTTCATTTGGTTCAATATTTTTAATTTGATTCTTAACTTTCTGATTGTCACTATGGCCGAAATGCGCCGATGGCTCAGCTAGTGTGGAAATTCTATACGATGCATTCCTTTCTAACTTCATGTGCAGATCAGCGATTAAAAACGAATTACTTCTAAGAGAATTATTTACAACTTCTATAGTAAAATCAACACAATAGTTCCTTCCTTTACATACTGTAACATAAAATCCCAAAAGATGTCTGATAAGGTGATCATCTTGACCAATTGAAATATTTAACTGTGGGAATTCCACGCAGTTTTCAAAATCACAAAAAGAAATAACATTTACATCAATTGCATTTGGTCTTGATACTGTTTCAGTTGCTTCAGAAGAAGATGGAATTAACTTCTGCGTAACATTGCAGTTGCAAAAGCAATTGTATGAATTTATGGCCGCATCATAGGCGATTGTATAGCAATTGAGTTGAGGTAAAACTGCACATGTCGCAATGTTGTTTTCCAAGTAAAAAAATAGAAGTGTTAATATGTAATAAGTCATTTGTTGCTTACATTTGCTTGACAAGTATATTGCGTTAAATTGGAAATGGTCCAAAATTCAATAAACAATACATTATACGTGGTTTATGCCAAATTAAATAAACATGTTTGTAGAAATTCTAGTATGAAGTGACGAAGAATAGTAATAGGTTGATGAAATAAATTCTTCGGAATTGCATTTACCTTTATATTGTTTTACGGTTTGATTTAATAATTACAATGTCAAACTAAGCGGTCAGGATACCATTCCGATAACAACTATTTAGGTTTGAGTCCCTGACCGTGAAATGCATTTAGGCTACGAATAGGTGTAAGGCTTTTCCACTATCGCGCTTAGCTTGCTATCGATTGCAACTCATTTTACATGTAGTAACAAATTCGATAAAGCTGATAGTACTATTTTAGATCCAAATTGATGACTATAAGTGACCGATAAAAGACCGTGTTATATTTTATGGAATTATTAAATATAAATTAGGATAAGCTGCTTTGTTAACTTATTAGTTATATCTTAATAGTTGATTTTATTAGTGTTATTAATGTTTGTACCTTCCAATCACCAGCTCGTGTCAATTCTAATTTCTTTTTTTTCTCGTATGATTACAACACATTCAACATATTGCATGTTTTACAAAATTGATCGAGTTAAGTCGAATTGTGAAGTCAATATTAAATACTAAATAGGGCACACATAGTAAATCTCCGTATTGAATCATCATCGGTGCAGAATGGGAAGCCGTGCAGTTGTGGAAGCGTTGGATGCTGGATGTAGCGTCGGGCAGAGGCCCATCAAAGTGGAGTGCAGTTGGTGTCACCTAAATAGTGATGGTTAATACCAGTTCTAATATCAGTTAGTAAATCGAATTTAAATAACTAAAGCAATCGAGAAGGTAGTTCCCTCCCGCTATTTATGCTGAACAAGGAATTTATAGATTCGTTAGGGCTAAGAATTCCAGGAAGATGATTCTACAGTAACCTTAAATAATTATCAAGGGCGCTCTAGTTTTAAACTCTGTATTTTTGTAGTAATTTTTGACCAAATTTAATTTCTCAGCAAATATACTCCAACATCATACACCGAAATATAACTTTAACAGGAGGGTTGTGTCTAAGGGAGGATATAGAAATTTCTGGTGGATGGTACTGAAATTTCATATTTCAAACTTTTACTTGACGCTCAATCATAGGTGTAAACCGGTCGGGTCAACCAGTGTGACCGGCACCTGTCAGACCAGTGCAGGTCGGGTCGGGTCAGTTTTTTTTTGACCGGCCGGTTTGAACCGGTCTAAAACCGGTTAAATAACAACTGAGTGAATGAAAAAGATTTAGCTTCTCTTGATTGAATTTTGATGAAATCCGTAATTTCATCATGTTTAATCGCCAAAATTTCAAAATTCTATGCAACTGGATAAAAATTGGGATTTACTAGAGGATATTTTTTTCGGTAATTGACATAATTGCATCACTTGTAAAGAAGTTGGTCGATTTGTATGTGCAGTATTTTTTCAAATAATTTAGTAAAAGGTTGCGTTATTCAGATTGGCCTATAATTTTTAGCATTGATTAAGTGCAAATAATTGATGGTCACTAAATATATAAAAAAATTCTTAAATATAAAGAAAGGTAAATGAGTCGAATCTGAAGAATTATTAACGTCTAAATTTACATACAATAACTTTTCATTCTTCTAATGTAGAAAACCTAAATTGCAACGTCGACTTACAATTTGATTGACTAAGTTTTGATTGAGGAATTTTATGAAAATTGAAGTTACCTCATTCTTTAAATTTAAACATTTCTATTTCGATTCTCTTTCCAAAAAACTCGCAATGTTGAATACCCTGCTGAAATTCTGCAAGCTAATAAAAACCTACCACATTGTAATACGATTAAAATACCGGGAAATACTCATAAACATAATTCTAGGTCAAAACTTTGTCATGTGTTGGGTATAAGGAAGACGTTTTAAATAAATCCATGAATATTAATATAAGCATTCCAACCTGGAACTCGCAACCTAGAGAAACTAAAAACATTGAAAAAATATATTTCTGGTAAATCATTGCTAGAATACAAACTTTATATGGATGACAATGCGATAACTCGCTATTAATGTATTACAATAGTAATTTATTCATAGCTTGAAAGATGTGTTTTTGTAATTTAGGTAATTTGTGTATAGTGTTGTGTGAATTTATTGATTCTATTCAGATAAATTATAAGTTATTTAATTGTCAACATTTTTCTGAATAAATATTCTCTTATCCTATTTTATCTAACAGGTTTTATATATATTGAAATATATACTAATCCGTGCAAGTTGGAATTCACTCTTGAGAATTTCAGATTAAATTCAAGTCCTGTTCTCAATCCAATTGAAATACAATGTCACTTCTAGCTCTCAAATTCGAATTTTATATTTTTTATGCATACATATATATATACTACTACTACTACTACTAAATGACTTCAATTCGCTTTATAAAGCGCTACAAACTAAATTTACAAGTAAAACAAAATTTTTTGAAAATAAAATATAGTTCATAATTATCACATTATTTCTTTTTATGAGATGATCTTACTTCTCTACAATTACTGCAATTGCAAGACAGAAACCATGAGCAAGTATTGTTCAATTTAAAATGATTAATAACATAATCTTCAAAAAATATACGAAGTTGTTTCTTTACAATGCTAGGACGATCATAAATGTTGATATTAGAATTGACTGATATGTAATTAGTCAAGTAAGTAATACGATCCCAATAGTTGCTATGAGATGTAACCAATTTGCACTTAGGATTTTTGAAAATAGTCCGTTTTTCTCTTGATGAATTATTCTTTACACTAACAAATTCAGTATGATCTATTTTGTATAACCCATTCAGTACTTTATTGAAAAATATCAAATCATACAATTGAAATTGAAGAGCAATTGGAAGTATGTTAAGGTGCAACAAATTTTCATAAGATATTTCCTTATTTGAATTTAAACACCAATGTAAGCATTTCCTTTGATATCTTTCAAGTTTTTCAAATTGATGTCTACTTGGCCACCAACATTGTGATCCATAAGTTATAATAGATAATATGCAACTTTTGAATAACTTAGTTCTTATAAATTTAGGTGTAATATATGGTATATTTCTTCTTAAATAAAATAATACATTAATTGCTTTGCTTAAAACTTTGGTATAATGTTGGTTCCATTTTAAATCTGAGGAGATATTTAGTCCTAAATCATTGACTGATTCAACTAATTGAAGATTACATGCCATATGTTTTGAAG
>CABFPE010000542.1:523553-538998 GCA_900660155.1 Hofstenia miamia | reverse complement strand
GATAATCTTTCATCTGCTTTGGTGTTGATACCTTCGCAATAGGTATTATTTTAGATATTTTCCAACACTGTGGGAAAACTCCTGAGGAAATCGAACAATTAATGATGTGGCAAACTGGTCCTGCCAACCAGGCTGCATTATCTCGGAGAATCCAATAAGGGAGGTTATCAGGCCCCATTGAAGTCTTTGCTATATTTTTTAGGAACCGATACGTTAAAAATTCATCCACTGACGGCACATCAGCGCCTTCTGTAGAAAGCATTGTAAAAACCTCTTCCAAGCCTGTTGAAATACTGTTGTAGAAGGAGTTCAATTCACTAGCTGGGTAAATGGAAGACGTGGGAGCAGCCCTACGTTTCCCGAGCAGCTGATTAATATGATCCCACCATGCACGAGAGCCTTTTCTATGGTTTCTCTTCACATTTTTAATGATAGCTTCTCTGATCTGTTTTGCGATAGCATTCGCTTCAGCTAACTTGCCCACTCGTACAAGCTTGTTCTTTCTTCGCTGCAAAATTTTTGTGAGGGGAGATGCAGAGGGAGGGTCTTTGTTTGACATCGTGATCTTGCGCTCTGGACAAGAAGAAGTGAAAATTGTCTGCAACATTTCAGTTAAATGATCACAGCAGAAGTCAGCATCGGTGATACTGTACAGCCAGGTGAAATCTGCGTCTCGAATCATTCGTGAAGCGACATCCTTATACTTTTGCCTCTGGTCACGAAATACCACGGGTCGTTTGATTCGTTGGCTCCGGGTATAGGAACAAATTATTCCCATATGGTCAGTAGCAATTGTAGGCTGAAAGAGAGAGAATTGTCCCAGGAAATGTGGGTCGTTGCAAAGGATCTTGTCGAGGCATTTGGCTTTTCGAGTCTTAAGCTTGGTGTCCATAACCAACCCACATTCTGAGGCCACAGAGGAAATGTCAAAATCGTTGAAATCCCCACAGACGACAATATTGCGATTTGGCGAAGAAATTAATTGTGAGTCAATGCCTTCACGTAAATGCACTGAGAGCAGAGATTGATTGTTGTGCCTCGGCGGCACGTATACCACAACTAAGAGCAGGTTTAAGTCAGTAACATCCAGCCATAATATCTCAAATGATTCCCAGTTATCGATACAAAGGCGTCTGATAGATAAGTCTGTCGAGGCATAAACACAAACACCTCCTCCATAAGCTTTTTCAGAGTTGCTACTTGTTTGGTCATGTCTAAGTAGTTGATATCCACGAATGGTCACATTTCCATCTGTGATACATTCATCCAACCATGTTTCGGTCACGCAGCAGATTTGAATAGAGTTTGCGTTCAGATTGTTTTCAATCTGGATTAGTGCATTGGGCTTTTTGATAGATCTGGCGTTTAAAAGAAGAAAGTTGCATTTCTCTAGTCATAATTTAACTTCTTCGTTGTCAACAAAGAGCTTCAAATCTCTTATTCGAATTGATGACTTGGGAACATTCTGATTGTTAATCATCTCAAATCGCTTTTTCAGAATTTTCCGTTCCAGATGCATTTCCTCGGAAGTGAGCTCCCTTGAGATGAATACGTTCTTCTGGACATAGTTTTTCATCATATAAGCTTTTGCTAGCACCCTTCGTATAACCCATGGATTGGACATTTTGACGATAACAGTTCTGTTCATGTTTTGCTGGTACCTTCCCGTCCTGTAGACGTCCATGATTGATGCACATGCTTCCCGATCAAGGAAGCCTATGAGATCACTTACAGTTTCTTTTTCAGCATCCAATCGCTCGGCTGCAGTACTGCCTGTTACCTCGGGAAG
Source organism: Hofstenia miamia (assembly GCA_900660155.1). Taxonomy (NCBI): domain Eukaryota; kingdom Metazoa; phylum Xenacoelomorpha; order Acoela; family Hofsteniidae; genus Hofstenia; species Hofstenia miamia. Next base: position 537,209 of record CABFPE010000542.1, on the reverse strand, counting down.
ATTTCGTATGCGAATTCCAAGCGGCTTCTTCAAACTTGATGATGACTCAGACTTCGGCGAGGCAGTTTTTATACTCTGAATTGCTATGTCAAGCTGCTCTTTTGTAATGTTGGACGCCTGTTTTCCAGACTTATCAACCATCTTTGCTAAATCCGTAGATAGAGAACTGACAGCAGATTTCAAATCACTTATTTCGGAGGTGATGTCAATGGTGGAGGATACAATCTGCTTGGCGGGCTTGATACAGTTCTTGCAGAACCACAGACACCCAGTTATTGCTGTCAACAATTCGAGTACATCAGCAGGGATATCAGTGCATCCTTGATGTATGTATCAATACATTAAATTAATAAAATATATTTGAGAATATGCAACATTTTGCAAAATCTACATGCATTGATGAAATGATCCAGATTTTGACAATTTTTAAGGATTTTAAAAATTTTAACAAAACCATTCAAATATATTTCGACCTACATGGTCATCGTCAATTTTACAAATAATTCCTTCTAAATGTACTAGATTTTATAATAACATTATTTCGCTTCAATCTTAATTATTGGTAACAATAGTTTATGTAAATAATCTTCTTTCGTATTTAGACTTTGTTGAAATGATCTAATTAGAATGCTTTCAGTGATTTTAAGATATTTGCATCAATATTCTGTAAAATTTTTACATCATAACTTAGTCCACAACTAACATGTTCAATAAATTTAATGTAATTTGAAAGATTCAATGCACCTGTGGTGAGGATTATATTGGACATTACGGTTGGCAACTAAGCTCAAGAACAAAAAAACATGAAACTAATCCAGCCATTTCAAAACACCTAAAAAATTCAAAACTGACGATGACTTTGTAAGTCGAAATATATTTGAATGTTTTTGCTCCAGATTTTGTTAGGGTATACATTTGACTATGAAATTTAAATTATAATGCTATATTTAAGAACAGATAACCTGCGATTTAATGTAATATTCAAATATGTTTTCGAAGCATGTGAAGTTGATGCATTACAGTTTTTGAAATTATATACATGTAAAAGGTTTGTTTAAAATAATTTATTTTTCAACTTCCTTTTTGATGAAGGTTTACGACTCAAGTTTGAGACAAATTACCACTACTGTTTCATAATTATATTTTAAGTACTATTTAACTGCGCATTCATATTGTCAGTATTTAAATGCGAAAACCGATTAATTTTGATTTAAATTGAACCTGCACACGCGGCATTTCCAATTTGTGCCATTACTTTTGATGGAATAAGCAATTACTCTCGCAAGTCTATTGCCAAAGAATAAAAAAAGCACACGAGCAAACTTCTTGCGTAAAATGAAAGTACACGATTTTTGTTGACAATTATTAGAGTAATAACAAACATTTCAATCAATAGACTTCATTGGGTGCAATCGGACTGCATTACCGTGAATTCTGGGTTAATTGTTATAGTGTACACTGTAATCGCTCAGCCAACAAATTTACGACAACTCTAATGGCGCCATTCACGTTTGTTTTAGTTAGACAACTGTAATGGCGTTGCGCATTCTAGTTTAAACTAAAATACACTGAACGACAACTGAAAACAGCTTAGGTTGGCGTAAAATACTTTTGTTACCCTGCTTTCAATTAAGCGCAATTTACCAAGATCCAAATTCAAGAAAATAGCAATCAACCTAATACCCTAATCTAAATAATGTAAAAATGAAATATCAACTTTTTTGAACCGAAAAATTTGAAAAACGACAATTTTTTTTGAAAAATTGCAACGAAATCAAACAAATTTGTACAATCTCAAATAAATTTGTTGTTGTAAAAAAACTTTTGGATTGAAATTTTCCCATTTGACGTAAATTGAAAACGAAGCATTAACATTTGTGCTTTTTAGTATTCTAATATATTTCTCTCTGAATTTTAATATTTAACAATACAAGATACTAATTGCGATTAAAGCGCTTTCCATTGATTTCATTTCCTGACAATAAAATTATAAATATATTTATTCACATGCTGAGAACAATTGAAATATCAAGGTAAATTTAAAGTCATGTTGCTAAAATTGAAAAAAATTCACACGTAAATGTTAGCAGAAATCGATAACCATATTTTTTTATCAATTCCTTAATTCGAAATTGTGCTATTGTTTTAAACAATTAATTAGTAAAATTAACTTTAATTCAAAAATATATTATTAACTATATCAATTTTTTTATAGTGAAATATTAACTTTAATTAAGCCCTACCTAATGGCCTCAAATGTATTTATTACAACTTTGGGAATGATTCGAGTTTGTGGTTAAATATATAAACTAATAAGCTAATAATACTTAAAACTCAGTTTGTACTGTAATCGCTCATTTTAACCTTAATTTTAGTTGTAGCAATTCAAGCAATTTCATTGGCTGAATTGCGATAGAATAAATATCTTAAGTAATATGGTACAGAGATGGAATCGGATCTTCATTTTGAGAAACTTCGGATTTGTTTCGGATCCAAAAATTTTTAAAACTTGTGTATTTGTACATTTTATAAATTACACGCATTTTTACACTGAGTCCCAATTTAAGTGTGTTAATAATCTCAATCTAAATGAAATTTCAGTAAAATACAAAATTTATATTTAAATCTCAAATTTTGTTTGAAAAATTAATTATTCTATCACTGATTTTAATACACTCTACAACAATTAATGTCTTTCTATATAAATTACGGTGTTGTTCTTTAATTTGCCATTATTTGTGCTATTATTGTTTTCATCGCCTTAGCTGCAATTTTGAAGTAAATGTATCTTGTTTGAAACAACTTCAATTCATAGTGACATTGCAAAGTTGTTATTTTTGAATTTCGACATAAAAAAGTAATACGGGGAGGTAATCCTATAAGAAACTCAACTAGATATACTTTATAAATATATTATAATTATGATTATATTTGATGCAATTTTAGAACCTAGATTATTACAAAACTTACAAATATGTTAATTTGCATGCAGTATTTCATAAGTATATGTCTATTTTTTATTTCAAGATAGTGTTGAAGCACTTAAAATTTTCTATTCGCAATTAAAAAACAAATATTTTTTAAGTCCATTTTTATTTATTGTTAGAATGCTTATTTAAATTCGGATCCTTTTCGGATTAAGAACTAAAATGTTGTTAAAAATTCGGATTGGAACGGATCCGGATCGGATCTTAAAATATTGGATCCGATTCCATCTCTGATATGGCAATCAAGATCGAAAATTCTTTGCAGCTGGAATTAGTTTACTTTAGTTTATTACTGAATTCAGTGTGATTGCAGTTACCTACAACTAAAATGCACTAAAGTTAAAGTAGCAGAGCGCGATTGCATCCATTGTGTTTAGTCAATGCGAAAAACAGGTTATAAAACTAATAAACAATTTCAAGAAGTGAAACTTACATATTTAATTTTTCAACGAATTATGGAAGAAAATATATTGTTGTTATTCAATATGTTGATGGTACATCTATTTCCAATATTAACCCTTAGAATAAGATAATATATATTTAGAAGGACTAAGCAAACATACAAACAGTGTACCATAATGAGAGTTAGTTTAATATCCACAACGATAAATTGATTTTTGAATTTCCCCTTTGCAAAAAATTCAGGTCTGTCGTATTTACAATGCTTCAATTTAATCATTGGATATCCTTAAATATCTTATATTGCTACTTGGTAGACTATAGAATAACGATGAATGGAAATTTTAAGAATAACAGATCTTTAAATCAAATTGCTATTGAACTTTATCATGAAATATTTTAATCAAAATATTTAGAAAAAAGAAAAAACATTTAATCAATGTTTCCATATTTGGCGGCAATATCAGGATTTTCTAGAGGATCAATAAATCTTTCCCATTTGTCATCAGTGTTAGGAGGCCTAAATGAATAAGACACTCCGGGGGGTAGAAACGTTTTTGTTACATCAGCTAATATCGGAAAGTTAAACGAAGTAAGTCCATCTAGATGAATAATTCGAACAAACTGCTTGATTCTGAAATTTTCTTTTGTTTTATTGGTGCGCAGATCTAAAGAGCGAATTTCTTTAATCCTAAAGAACATTAGAAATAATGAGAAATATCTAAGTTTCATGCAAGGCGAATACTAAACCATATAGCTCATTTTTACAATGTAATTAATGGAAACAGTTAAGTTATAAGCCTCAATACACAATATATTAAGAAATCAGTGATGACTCTTTAAGCATGCAATCATAAAAGAATAGAAGAAATACCTTTCTAATTATCATGTTCAGTCTTTTCTTTTTTGCAAAAATGATGATGTATTAAAAATACTTTATGGGTTTTGAATCAAATTATATTTGGTAATACTTTAAAATTAACATATAATAATCAAAACAATAAAAGTAGCCAAAAATTTTTTATAAAAGAAGTAGATGCAGAATACATCATTTTAATAAAAGTTAATTTCAAAGCAATTATCATATTTAAATGTTAAATATGAAGTGATGGAAATTTCAACATATATTACATGTATAATTTCGGAAAAAGGAATTCCATATATGCAATGCATGCGTTCTATTCTCTGAGAAATCGCATCGTAGGAAACTATAAATTGTATGTAACCTTGAAATTTTAAAATTTGCACATTGAATCTTTTCGCCCCAATCACAAAACCTTAATGGAAATATATAAACAAATAACAAAATGAAGAACATTAAAATATATACATATACACAAACAGCAGCGCTAAATAAAAAAACCGTCATTAGCTTCAATTTTAAACTAAATATACCGAAAAAAATTCACCGATCTATTTAATTTGTTTTGTGTGTACATTAAACTTGCTTAAAAACTGCTTTCTTCTAGATGGTGACTGTGAACTCTAATTAGGTTAGATTACTTTGCATGCTACAAACAACCTGTTAACAGTCTGTTTACAATATGTTTTAAGCGTTCTATTTTAATTAAGATGTAAACGATAGTACAATAAATTCATTTTTTACTTGTGTTGAACTTTTACATGGTAGCAGAAAGTAACCGGTGTCAACGACTTTGAAAACGCCATCTTCGTTTGATCCTTAAAACAATGCTTATGCAAAATGGAAAAGAGCTGCTAAAGACGTAAGTCATTCTTTATCTATAAACCAATTGAATAACGAGTTTGGTTTTGAAACGGTACTCGCTAAGCCAGATAAAAGTTTTAAAGAGTCAAGGGCAATGAGGATTATGAAACGTTTCCTGAGTTCAAACACTTACGTAATAATGACAAAATTCGCCGTTTTATTCTCAAGTTTGAACACATTGTGAACAAAATGAAACAACATGACGTGAAATTTAGCGAAGCAGTACTAGCAGCTGAAATACTTCACAAATGTAATCTTCCGTATCATGAACTGCGTATTATTTTGGCCTCATGTGAGTTAAAATTGGAAAAGGTTAAAGCTGTTATATTAAGAATTAGCACTACATTTGAGTTTGGCGGTAAAGATATTGGACATGGAATTGAACTAAAATGTGAACCAACGTTTTCGAGCGATTCGCAAAGTCAGCAGATCGCCGAGTCAGGTTTTTGGAAGAACAATTCAAATCGATTTAGGACGGTTTTATTTTCAATGAAAAATGCAACTCTTTCAAACTCACAACTGAATAAGTTACACATCCAGTTTGGTCATCAAAGTACGGATAAAATGTTGAAATTTCTTCATTCGACTGGTTTAGATGTTTACAAAGCTGCATTAGATAGTATAATTTCCAACTGTTCTATATGCCTGCAGTTACTTTACCCTTAGCTTATGATTTCAAGCAATTTTTGGAATTGACTTGTTCTGGCTGGATTTAAATTGTTTTAAGCAGAAAGAGTATTGGGTTCTACATATTATTGACCTATTTTCGAGATTCAGTGTATGTGTTGCATTACCAGACAAATCATCGAAGTTTGTTGAAACTACATTTTTTCCGATCGGGTTATAACATTTAACACTGCAGATTGAATACTTGCTGATAATGGTGATGAGTTTGTATCTGATAGCTTTGTTAACTTATGTGATAAATTCAATATTGGATTTAATACGACAGCATCTTATTCCCCTTTTTCTAATGGCGTAGCTGAAAGGCATTTAAAGAAACGGTTGTTCGGGTATTTATGGGAGAACCTTCTTCAAGAAATCAAGATATTCTTAAAGCTTCCATATTCGCAAAGAACTGCATGCCAAATCGTAAAGGATATTCATCATTTCAGTTGGTTTTTGGCCGTAATCCTCGTATCAATTCGGTTATTACGGATGATCATCCCACTCTTGAAGATTTCACTATCACCAAAGCTGCAGCTCGTCATATAAACCTGCTAGAACGCGTTCATGAAGCTTTTAACCAAGCCGATTGTTCACAAAAGCTTCACATTGCATTGTGCCAAAAACACAATGTTAGAAAAGCCATTGCAATAGGAGATAAAGCTTGTTGTTGTTGTTGTTATCCAGAGATGGGAAATTTTGGCGTGGGGAGCATTGGATGTGGTTATATCCGATGTCACCTTAATTCCATTCAAAAGGTTACAGCTGCTAGAAGTTCTTTCTCCTTTTCTGACCAACAAAATAGTGTGGGCCAAAAGGCGATAGTGAATGGTTCTTCATCTGGTTCACATCGCAATGATGATGGCAGTAGTATTTCTAAGAAAGTAATCGTAGTAGGGTAGTAGTAGTGATGAAAATTTACCAGAGGATGACAAGGTTACTCCCAATTCTTATGGCGTGGATGACAATTCTTACAACAATTGTATTGAAGGAGATCATGTTCAACAAAGATATCCTGTCCGAGATCGTCACGTTCTTATTCGTTTTGGAGAACAATATGTACATTATGCTAATGATGTCTTCGAACCCGCTAAGCTGAAAGAATTAAATAATTGGAAACTGAATGCGGTTTACGAAGAAGTATCAAAAGCTCCAGTAAAACATATTAATCTACTAAGTACACTTGGGTTTTGTCAATGAAAGAAATGAATGGTGATGAGAGGCTACCTAAGCTCGTCTTGTTGTACGAGAATATCAAGACAAAGAATTTCCTNAATGAGTATAGGTTCAGGCATGACAAGGTAGGAAGAATGGTACATTGGAGCTTGAGAAGGCAGCATGGGTTAGAAGCAGGAGACAAGTGGTATGAGCACAAGNTTAAATAATTGGAAACTGAATGCGGTTTACGAAGAAGTATCAAAAGCTCCAGTAAAACATATTAATCTACTAAGTACACTTGGGTTTTGTCAATGAAAGAAATGAATGGTGATGAGAGGCTACCTAAGCTCGTCTTGTTGTACGAGAATATCAAGACAAAGAATTTCCTGAATCTCCATATGTGTTCTAGGCCAGCTGCTCGGATATTGCTTTCACTTTCGTCTTTTTCTAGTTTGCACGTTTATGCTCTTGATGTTAAGACAGCCTTCCTTCAAAGCAAGGAACTTGATCGTTCTGTTTATATTCAACCACCAATTGAGGCTGATTGTTCCCATATCATATGGCGTTTGCGAACTGGTGTTTATGGGCTTATTTACGTTTCAAAGCTGTGGTACGAGACAGTTACTGAAAGCTTATCCAAACTTGGTAGTGTTGACCGTGCTTTGTATATTTTTCGTGATAGTTCCTCAATTATCTGTGGTACAGTAATGATACATGTAGATGATTTGATGTTTTCAGGTGAAGACTGGATTATATAATTAAAGAAATTTGTACTCAATTCACAGTGGGAAAAATATTTTAATTTAATAACCATTGGGTTAAATTTCTGGGAATGAGTATACGAGAAAACATAACCGGTTTTGATTTATCTCAAGACTACATAAATATGTTAAGTGAAATTGATAATCTAACGAATTATCGTAGTGCAACTGGCAAACTGCTTTGGATATCAGCTGTTAGTCGTCCTGACATTAGTTTTGAAGTTGCTGAGATGCCTAGCACAAAATTGTTCTCTAAGTGAATTTTGGCTTTATAAAGTTAACAAATACGTTCTTTGAAACATGAAAGCCTATTTTTGTCATTTACCAGGAGTTCGCACAATGATTCACTGGATTTATATTCTGATACGTCTTTTAGCAATCCTAGCTGGGGAGGATTCATGTTGTTCTGGGGTCCTGATTTGATATTTTGGTCCTTAAAAAAGTTACACAGAACTTGCCGTAGCACTACATCAGCAGAAACTGTAGCGTTAGTTGATGCGTCGGACATATCATGAGAATTCGACATATATATGCTATTATTGATCAATGGCTTACTATAAAACTGTTCAGACTCAAAATAACTGGTTTAATAATAATAATAATAATAATAATAATAATAATAATAATAATAATAATAGTGATAAGTGTAGGCTATGCAAGAAGGTGTGTGAGACAGTAGATCATCTGATAGCAGGATGTGAGAAGCTGGCGCAGAATGAGTATAGGTTCAGGCATGACAAGGTAGGAAGAATGGTACATTGGAGCTTGAGAAGGCAGCATGGGTTAGAAGCAGGAGACAAGTGGTATGAGCACAAGCAACAGGGAACCATAGAGAATGAGAAGGTTAAGATACTGTGGGAATTCAACATCCAGACAAGCAAGGTGATAGAAGCAAGGAGACCAGACATAGTAGTTGTAGACAAAGAGAAAAGATTAGGAACAGTGCTAGACATAGCAGTACCAAAGGACAGGAATGTAGAAAGCAAGAAGAAAGAGAAGATAGACAAGTATAGAGAGTTGGCAGAGGAAATAGAAAGGCTGTGGAAGTTAAAGAAAGTTGAAGTAGTCCCAGTACTTGTAGGAGCACTAGGAGCAGTGAGTAAGAAGCATAAGAGATATTTGGAGGAGTTGGGAGTACCAATATGGGGAGGAGCAGTAGCACCAATGGCAGCATTGTTAGGAACAGCTAGAGTCCTGAGGAAAGCTCTCAGACTCCCTGGGAACTGGTGAGTTCCCCGAGCTGAGAGGGAGACGAGCATGAAGCTGAGAAAGCAAGAATAATAATAATGAATGACTTTATTTAGCCACTGAAGGCACACATTACAAAAAAATAAAAACAAGTCAAGTTTTACGGTAGCAAGGACAGTCGCAGGAGATGAAATAGGAGCAGATGGAAGAGTAGGCAAATTTGGAGAAGGGCTTAGCAAAGAGGAAAGACATCAAAGATTTCTTGAAGCTCGGTGGCGGAGAAAAGAAATCAATCGCTGTTGGAGGGTTGAGAGACAAGATGTATTTAGCAGCAGTACAAGCACGATTGAAAAACGAGTGAAGGGTGCGATGTTTCTTTGTACGATGAATGGAGAAGGTGACAACATCATCAGAGCGAGTGGAGCGGAATTAGAGAACTTAATGAAATCAAAAGGATCAAGATCCAATTTGCGAGTCAGTAGTCGATTGAACAGAAGGAGATCACAGGCATGGAAGTAGAGTGACAGCGGGAGAGTGGAGAATTTCAGCAGAGCGTCTTTATAGTCCAAAGAGGAAATCCATTTGAAAGCGCGTTTCTGGAAACGTTCCATGGAGTGGAACAAAGCACGAGAAGGCCACCAACAAGGAGACGCGTAGAGAAGAATGGCGCGAGGAATGGACTTGAACAAAGAGAGTTTCACAGCGGGCGAGGTATTAAAAGGAACATTACAGAATCAAGATGGTTGACAGAGGACCAAGTAGACAAATGCTCAAGATGATAAGAAATATTAGAAGCAAAAGATAAGCCAAAATCAAAAATCGCAGTGTCGTTGACATACAACAGGCAAGACAAGTTCAGAACAGAATGAGGGAGGTCGTTAATTGCAACGAGGAAGAAAAGAACAGCAAACACTGAGCCTTGAGGGGCCGCACTAGTAAGGGGGACAGGAGAGGAGACAGACGAGTTGATTTTGACACATTAAACGCCTTTGAGATAATACAACCAGGATCATTACAATCAGAGTGAAAGTAGCAGTTTTCGATCAGTGGAAGTTAGTAATCGTAGACTGACCAGGAAGGTTGCCATGCTGAGAAGAAGAGATGTGACGAATTTTTGGGAATACATAACGAAAAACAAGGCGTTCAAAGATGATAGACAGTCGAGATAGAATAGCTATTGGGCGGTAGGACGTGACATGTGAGGAGGGAAGCTGATTAGATTTTAACAACAGAGAAATCCAAGATGTCTTCCAACAGGTGGGGTAGCGCTTAGAGGAGCAAATGAAGAAGTAACGATGTTTTAAATGGATAGAAAGCGTGGAGGAAGTTTCATGAATTACAAAGGAAGGTACACCGTCAGGATAGCAACGACCAGACAACTTGCAAGATTTAAGCATGAGAGAAATATCATGGGCGCTGAAGTCAATATCACAAAGTTGGATTAGCAGGGAGGCAGCAGGCGGACCAGGGCACATGGAGATAGGTTCAGAGAAGTTAGAGGCGAAATACGCGTTGAACAGATCAGCTTTCTCCAGGTCAGAGTGAGCAGAAAGAAGATTCCATCTTAAATTGGGGAGCTTGGCTTGGAATGAAGAGAAGGCAGGAAGGAATAAGAGTCTTGAAGAGAACTGGACGAGAAGCTAGACAGAATAAAGACTTTGTCAAGTTCCATAAAATTGATAACATCTTCTGTAAGAGAAGCAAGCTTCGGAGAAGCAGTAGTACCAGAATGGCGTTTGTAAGACCCCAATTTATTTAAGGAGTGCACAGTAAGGAACGAGAAATACAAAGGAAGAGAAGCACGCTTTTTCTGGTGACGAGGAACATAAGAAGAAATAACTTGGTGTAAGAAGGTGAACTAATCATGAACTGTGAAGGAATCACTAAAAACGGGGAGCAAAGATGAGAGAGCAGAATTAAGTGATAGAAAGTCACTGTTAAATCGAGCATATTGTAGAGCAGCCAGATAAGCAGATGGAGAAGTAGTGTTGACAGACATATTGAAGCGGACAAATGAGTGATCTGACAGCTTAGCAGGAACAGGGATTACAGATATGTCGAATATGTAATCAGGGTGAGAACACAGAACCAAATCAAGCAGGGAGGAGCTGGAAGTAGGAGAAATGCAAGTTATTCAGGAGAAAAACAGGCAAAAACTTCTAAAACAGCAGACTCATAAGTGTCAGTAGAGTCCACTACATTCCAGCAGACATTAGGAAGATTGAAGTCATCACAAACAAGAAAATGAGGCTGAATGGAAAAGCCAAGGTGACGAGAGAGGGAGATAGACTGTTCATGAAAAGACTCGAACATAGATGACAAATCAGCAATGGGAATGCGAAAGGCACTATTCAAAGGAGGGTAGTAGACGCAGAGCAGGGAAACAATATGGACGGATGTCAAGGTTAGGAAGGCATGAAGCAATGAGAACACCTCCATGGCGACCACTGGAGCAATCCATACGAGAAAGAACTTTAAGAGTAGAGTTGGGGAAAACAACACTGTCAGCAACAACAGGATCAAGCCAGGTTTCAGTGATGAAAATGAAGTCAACAGGAGACTGCAAGAAGAAGTTGTAAAAACTGAGACGACGGTTCAAAGATACAAGACTGTAGGCATTGGCAAGCAATAAGGAAAAGCCAGAGTTACGGGGGAGAGGAAGATCAGAGTGAGATAGTCAGTCATGGCGAGACGCATCGCATTATAGTGACGGTGACGAAGGCCAAAAGATATGCGCTCATCATCAGAGAGGTGGTAATAGCAAATCAAGATGCTTTCAGACAACACATCAGGATTCATGAGTGCAAAATGAGACTCTTGATCGCAGACAACATGGAAGGATACAAATGGAGAGTCAGGACGTGGAAGGAAGGGAAGGACATCATCCAATTGTAGAGAGGAGGAACAAAGGTGATCAGCAACATCTGAGGGGACAGCAAAACGGCCAATATAGATATGAGCTTTGCGGGGAGGCCGCGGAAGTGAACTAATTGGAACAACAGAGAGACGGCAGGAAGCATTAGAACCAAAAACTGGACGAGGACGATCACGGTTAATAGACAAAGGGATAGACTGCTTAGGAGGATGTGGTAGGGAGGGTTGTAAACGCAGAGCAGAGAAACAATGTGGTCACTGAGAACAACAGCACAGCCACAACAGAAATCGAAGGATAATGAATCGAAAGAAATGGGACGGATGTCAAGGTTAGGAAGACGAGAGGCAATGAGAACACCACCATGGCGACCACTGGATCGATCCATACGAGAAAGAACTTTAAGAGTAGAGTTGGGGAAAACAACACTGTCAGCAACAACAGGATCAAGCCAGGTTTCAGTGATGAAAATGAAGTCAACAGGAGACTGCAAGAAGAAGTTGTAAAAACTGAGACGACGGTTCAAAGATACAAGACTGTAGGCATTGGCAAGCAATAAGGAAAAGCCAGAGTTACGGGGGAGAGGAAGATCAGAGTGAGATAGTCAGTCATGGCGAGACGCATCGCATTATAGTGACGGTGACGAAGGCCAAAAGATATGCGCTCATCATCAGAGAGGTGGTAATAGCAAATCAAGATGCTTTCAGACAACACATCAGGATTCATGAGTGCAAAATGAGACTCTTGATCGCAGACAACATGGAAGGATACAAATGGAGAGTCAGGACGTGGAAGGAAGGGAAGGACATCATCCAATTGTAGAGAGGAGGAACAAAGGTGATCAGCAACATCTGAGGGGACAGCAAAACGGCCAATATAGATATGAGCTTTGCGGGGAGGCCGCGGAAGTGAACTAATTGGAACAACAGAGAGACGGCAGGAAGCATTAGAACCAAAAACTGGACGAGGACGATCACGGTTAATAGACAAAGGGATAGACTGCTTAGGAGGATGTGGTAGAGCAGAAGGAGGAGCAAGTGCGGGTGTGAAACTTGGAGCAGGATGATTGGGGAGAGATAAGACAGTACATGAGGCAGCAGCACTGCCTTCAGCGGCTAAATAAACTCATTTATTGTTATTATTTTTATTCTTGCATCTCACAGCTTCATGCTGGTATCCCTCTCAGCTCGGGGAACTCACCAGTTCCCAGGGAGTCTGTGAGCTTTCCTCAGGACTCTAGCTGTTCCTAACAATGCTGCCTTCTGTGCTACCGCTCCTCCCCAATTTGGTACTCCTAACTCCTCCAAGTATCTCTTATGCTTCTTACTTACTGCTCCTAGTGCTCCTACAACTACCGGGACTACTTCAACTTTCTTTAACTTCCACAGCCTTTCTATTTCCTCTGCCAACTCTCTGTACTTGTCTATCTTCTCTTTCTCCTTGCTTTCTACATTTCTGTCCTTTGGTACTGCTATGTCTATCACTGTTCCTAATCTTTTCTCTTTGTCTACCACTACTATGTCTGGCCTCCGTGCTTCTATCACTTTGCTCGTCTGTATGTTGAAGTCCCACAGTATCTTAACCTTCTCATTTTCTATGACGCCCTGTGGCTTGTGCTCATACCACTTGTCTCCTGCTTCTAACCCATGCTGCCTGCTCAAACTCCAATGTACCATTCTTCCCACCTTGTCATGCCTGAACTTATACTCATTCTGTGCCAACTTCTCACACCCTGCTATCAGATGATCTACTGTCTCCGCCTCTTTCTTACATAGCCTACACTTATCACTTACTTCTACTCTTCTGTCTATATGCTTCTTCACCCAGTTTGTTCTTATTGCTTGCTCCTGTGCTGCCATTATCAGTGCTTCTGTTTCTCTCTTCAGTCCTGCTTTCTTT
>CABFPE010000542.1:492022-522553 GCA_900660155.1 Hofstenia miamia | reverse complement strand
TATTATTATTATTATTATTATTATTATTTTGTCCGCTATGTACGGTTTTGTAATTATTCGGTCCGCTTTGTTCAATTTTGTGTAATTATTGGTTCCGCTCTGTACTTTTCTCATACTAATTTTAAAGGCAAATTTCATTTCGTAATAAATCTTGCAAAAATTAATGGAATATCTTGAAACTTTGGTATATGGGAGATATTGGTCCGCTTATTAACATACTTGAGTTTCGGCCTCATCTTGTAAATATTCATGGAGAAAAAGGGGGGTGTCCGCTCTGTACTATGGTAAATTATTCCAAGTGTCCGCTCTGTACACCAAATTCGAATTTACCATAGTACAGAGCGGACCGAATTAGTATTATTATTATTATTATTATTATTATAAAATCCATGTTAGCCGATGGTTTGACAAAGTTTAGTAAATTCTCGAAATCAACAATTCAGGAACTGGGTTTATCAAGACGGAAAAAGTGGGGAACGTGAACTCTAATTAGGTTAGATTACTTCACATGCTACAAACAACCTGTTAACAGTCTGGTTATAATTTGTTTTAAGGTTCAATTTTTACCAAGATGTAAACGATCGTACAATAAAGTCATATTTTTACTTGTGTTGAACTTTTACAGTGACTGCCGCTAAATAGGAGGGAAAATTACAAATTGGCGGTAAACAATATTTAGTCAATTTCTTTCACTTTTCAATTGAAGACATGTGGGTACTGAATCTAATTATGTGAAAATAATCTTTAAAGAAAAAATTATAAGAACCATAAGTTACTTGTACATATTGCGAATATATCAGTCAAAAAAATAAGTACAACTGACAGATTTATACAGCAGACGTATATGTTATAAATGCAATATTTAAATGCGAATGCTAATATTTGCACAAGAGATTAAAAATTGAAATACGCGAAAATCAAACCTGGTTGGTACGGCAAATGACTCGATCACAGGGACATTCAGATATTTCAATTGTCTTAGCATGAAGTTTTGATATTTTTGAACACGTTGTAAATCGAAAGAAAATAAAAATAGATAAAGCTCTTCGAAATTTGGTATGGAATCAGCATCTACTACCTAAACTACACAGCGCATAAGAGACATAAGAGATTAGCATAATTGATAACATCACAAATCAAATTTACTAAAAACATCTACCACAATGTAATAAAAACAAGTATTGAATAACTAAAACCATTTTGTATGAAAACAAGTGGAAAATATATTAGGATATTTTAGAAATCGAAAGATGTAGTTTTCCGAACAATCAAGCATTAGAAAATAAAGGGTTAAACATCAAAATTTGCTTACATCAACATCTCTTTGTTTGGCTGTTGAGCACAGTTGTTTTTCACATGTCCGAAATTGTAAACAATTCTTATATAACGAAATTTGGGGAATGCGTGAAAATGCACGAACCACTGTATTCATTCACTAAAACACATCATGAATCAAAACAATGACAAATTATTAGAAACTAGAGTTGAGAATAACTCATTTCGCGAGAATAACATAATAATGTTAATGGACAACATGATAAAGCTTTCAAATTGCTCATATTATATACCTTGTCGAAAATACTGGGACTGTTAGGGAGTTTCAATTTTCGTTAACATCTCTAGTTGTGTTCGCCTGATAGGATATGTAGAGCATATGGTTACGTAACCAACGATGGAAATTAAATCGTGTTTAATTTAGTCATGCAGAACAAACAAGATCAAAAGGGGGAGATACAGAAAAGGAAATACCACATGTCTTGGTTGGGATAAAATCAAGATAGTTAACGGAAGACGAGGTGGCCAAAAGCTCATAATCAGAGGTAATATTGGAGGCAAACAACTGCCAAAGTTGAAAATCGCAGTTTCATCAATATAAAGTAGACAGGATGAGTTGAGGACAGATTAAGGGAGGTCATCGATAGCAATGAGGAAGAAGAGAACAGCAAACACAGAACCTTGAGGAGCACCACTAGATATAAGAGCAGGAGAAGAAATAGACGAGATGATTTTCTTACACAGATGACGATTGCAGAGGTAAGACTGGAAGAGTTCGATGAAATCAGCATCAAATCCAAATAAACTTAATTTGTCAAGAATAGATTAAGGGAGCCGATCAAAAGCTTTAGAAATGTCAAGAAAGATAATGCAACCAGGATCATTAAAAACATGTATCTTTTGCAAGAATACATTTGTGAGAGGAGTATTTTGTGTAGTAACTATTCAAAAGTATCATAACTTATTATGAAGTTGAATACTAGTGTGTTTCTGATGTTTCGATAAACGATTACAAAGCTGATGAAACTAGAGGTCGGCACAAACGAAAGGGCGTGTGGGGCAACCTCAAAATTACGTCATGTTAAAGAATGCGAGATTTGTAATCAGCAGCTAAAACTCTATCAGAANGACAGTATATATATATATATATATATATTAGATTTTGGTTGGTCTTTTGCTTCTAACATTTAGTCTGATCTTGAGCACTTGTCTACTTGGTCCCCTGTCCATCATCTTGATTTTAGCACTACCAAGACATGTGGTATTTCCTTTTCTGTGGTCCCCCTTCTGATTTGCCTCCCACCTGTGAACTTTGCGTCTCATCACACTCATCTTGGAGTTCAACTTGCTGCAAACTTAAATTGGACTGGACATGTGTCTTTGCGTCTCCGCAAAGCTAATTCCTCCCTATTTGCCCTTTTCCGTAATGTTCCTTTTAATACCTCGTCCGCTTTGAAACTCTCTTTGTTCAAGTCCATTCCTCGCGCCATTCTTTTCTACGCATCTCCTTGTTGGTGGCCTTCTCGTGCTTTGTTCCACTCCATGGAACGTTTCCAGAAACGCGCTTTCAAATGGATTCCCCCTTTGGCCTATAAAGACGCTCTGCTGAAATTCTCCACTCTCCCGATGTCACTCTACTTCCACGCCCGTGATCTCCTCCTGTTCAATCGACTACTGACTCGCAAATTGGATCTTGATCGTTTTGATTTAATTAAGTTCTCTAATTCCTGCTGCACTCGCTCTGATGATGTTGTCACCTTCTCCATTCGTCGTACGACGTTTTTCAATCGTGCTTGTCCTGCTGCTAAATACATCTTGCCTTTCAACCCTCCAACAGCGATTGATGTCTTTTTTCCGCCACCGAGCTTCAAGAAATCTTCGATGGCTTTCCTCTTTGCTGAGCCCTTCTCCAACTTCGCCTACTCTTCCATTTGCTCCTATTTCATCTCCTGCGACTGTCCCTCAGCGGCTAAATAAAGTCCTTCATTATTATTATTATTATTGTTATTATTATTATTATTATTATTATTATATATAGATATATCGTTGAATATCTTTTAGGGAATATGTTATATATAACATCATTGTAAGTTTTGCAGAATAACACAACCAACGAATTGCTACAGTTGTCTTCATCAATTACAAAAAAAATTTTGGTATTATATTTTCAACTTGTTTCAAATGTTGATTGCTGTTGCACTATCCCACTGAATGAGTATAATCTTTTTCTCGTTTTAAGCAAAACTTTTGTGTGTAAGCATGAAAGAAGTAAACTGGTTAATGTCGTTACCAAATATGTAAATTACTTCGGTACAACAAGAAGAACACATTTGTTGTTTATATTTAATTATTTGATGACATCGTAATACAAAAAAAGATATCGTTTGAAAGATTTGCTTTCATTACGTATTGTTAAGTAGGGTCGAATACAATGTGGACAATTGTGAACTACTTAACTAAATAAAAAAACATGTGTAGAAATCATTTCAATGGAATTTGTGGGCCATTTGACAAATATGATTCGACTCCTGCCAAAGTCCTTTTACCTACTCTATATGTATTACATATTATATTAATGAACTAAATCTATAGAATTATCATGATTATATTTTGCATATATGATTTCGGTGAAAACGGCATTATCACAAAAAAATAAGGATGTGAGATAAAACTATAATTTCAGGACTTTGTTAGCATTATTTTTTCATTTTGACAATAAGCCGTAATTTGCAATTCTCAGAAATAGCAAACGGTTTTTTTAAGTTCTATTAAAGGGGCCTGAGAGCAATTGAAGGTGGGATAAAATAATTTCAATAGGAACTGAAACCCTTTGATGATAATTTCCTCACATTTTAGAGTTTTATCAATAAAAATTAGTGCAATCAGCAAAAATTTGATTGTGTAAAAACATTAACTGAACTATTAAACTTGTAATTCATTTTTGCTCTTTATGTATTTTTTTTGCACTTGTCATCATTTCTATATTAGTGTAAACTCACATCTTCAATCAAAGAAAACGTCAGACATTTTTAAGAACAAAGATCCTATCGAAAAATGCTAGTTTCCTCACTTGTCTGTAAATATAATTGTGAAGAATGCAATATTTCTTACATCGGGGTAACTAAGTGCCATTTTATAACTAGGATCAATCAGCATCTATCAGGTCATCAAACAAAAACTGAAAGAAGGGATAGACTGCTTAGGAGGATGCGGTAGAGCAGGAGGAACAAGTGCGGGTGTGAAAATTGGAGCAGGATGATTGGGGAGAGATGAGACAGTACGTGAGGCAGCAGCACTGTAGAAGAACATTTGAGATTGTAGTTAGGAAACATCGGATGAAAGCTTTGTGAGGGATTCAAACATGGATATGACACAGGATCATCATTGGAAGCGAGGTAGAGAGAGAAGTGACAGCTTGGCGCATCAACGAAATAACGGCGCCTTTCTTCAGACCACCAACAGAAGAGGTAAACTGGGCATCGACCAAATTTTTGACAGCGAAATTGAAGGAGGCATGACTGAAATCTAATTAAATAGTATAATAAACAGGCAAACTTTATTGCATTTCTTATCGTTTTTTAGCTCTAATAGGGTATATTTCTTACTGTTGCTCATATTACTTTGATTGATTTGCCACTTCGCCTGTTAGAATTTTCGAATATACATATATTTTTTCTCAACATCAAATTTTATCAGTGCATTTCTTAAAATAGTATAATTACCAGGTAAGATAACATTACTTCAATTTTTACAGCATTAGATAAAAGTCCTAACTTACTTTAATGATTGAAATCATGTGTATGAACATATAAGTATTTATTTAATATTTTCGGAATTTATCCAAAACCCAAAGCATTAAGAAGCCTAAATAGTAACCGGTTATTTGACATGTGAAAGTTCATAAGGCGCTGCCATTTAAATTGAAAATTTTAGGGTGGCCGCCATTTAATTCACGAACCTTTTGAGGTGTAATCTAAATTTGAGCTATCAGTTTTTGAAGTCGGCAAATTTTTTATTTTTCAAAAAATTGTTTATTAAATTTTCAATCAATAGTTTTCGATTGGCTAATAAATAATTGATTGGGTTTTATAATATTCTTAATATTCTTATTCTGTTTCGCGTTTGGTTTCCATGTTTAGTTTTCTTTTTTCATTTGAGCTTGTCTAGAAAACCCAGTACCATAAGACTATTTAGGATATAAAGTGAGTGTTATCGATGTTCTAAACGATAGTCCCGTAGGTGTCGCAAATTATTTTTATTTACAACATGCCAATCGTGTTTTTGCCATTTATCATTATACGTTAGGAGTTTCATTTTTCGTATAAATTGTTTTGTTTTGTAATTTTATTGAATGTGTGCTTACTAGTAATCGTTTAATAAGAATAATTAAAAGTGCTTCTTCTAGTCATCTTAAGTATGTCTGATGATTTCCACATATTGTCAAGTGGAGATCTTTGAGATTCCATCCTTGGAATTCTTTAGTGATATTAAGCAAAATCATAATAAGACACTTAACCGTCTCAAAATTGAGTGAAACGTTTGAAGAAGGAACAAAACGGTATCCATAAGATTTAATTCGTGATTTTTTTAACGTGAAAGATTCAAAACTAAATTGATATTTCTAACGTTTGATTAATCATAATCTATGGAAATTTTATGTGATTGACTTCACAGGTCAATTTTTGTATTTAAATGTTTTCGATTTCATCTTATGAAAACTATTTATTGTAACCATGCGATGTAGACAAATTACTAAGTTGAACTTACACTATTTTTTCGTACCAATCGCTCAAAGGTTAGTCATGGAAATGTTTTGATTGCAACCCGTTTTACCTGTATACACCTATAAGAGACTGATGATTTTTACATTGCCTTATTCGCTTCTATATTAGGCTTATTTCCGGTTAATTATATCAGAGTCCTTTAAGATTTACTCTGTGTTACAATTAGTCACTTCTCTGGATACTTCTGGATATTATTAATACAGAAATGGGATTTTATTGATTCATTTCTCTGGTTAGTCTGTCTCTGTAAGCGCTAAACTTTTGTTGTCCTCAAATTCAATAAATCACTGTTATTTCCAGTGAGAAGTTTTTTGCTTATTTATTATTATTGTTCGCTCGAAAATTTGAAAAATAATAATTTCGGTTTGGATATTAACATACTTGAGTTTCGGCGACATCTTGTATATGTCCATGGAGAGAAAAAGTATTTTGGAAAATTATTTCAAGCGTCCACTCGAATTTACAATCAGTACTAAAATCCTTAAAAAATACAGCTTCAAGCTACGCGTGGGACACTGACGTAAAAACTGTGTGAACCACATGACTGAAAGCTTTCGGAAGATCAATGTGATTTACCCCCAGTTCATCTCTGCCGATGTCAAGTGATACATAATCCAAATAGGCACGGTGGAGTAACTGTTACCCAGTTTCTGTACTTTTTTGCTAAGCTATATTGGAATCATTTCCAAAAGCCTTCGACGGGTTAACCATGGCAATTTACTCACCAACCTTTAATGTTACGAGTAAGCCGAATTCCTCTCTTCAAGGCTTCCCTTTGATTAGTGTCATATTTCTAGTGGCATTCTGCAGAGTAGTGTTTTATACCTATGTTGTTTTTGCTGAAGATAAATGAACTTCTGGACGCGGATTTTCATTCAAGCGGTAGTGGTAATCTATTTCCTGATGAAAATATTTTTAGCGCATTCTCCTTAACAATTGTCTGTTTTTTCATTTGGAATGTTCTTTTGTAGCTCGACTTCTGACCTTGGCATGCCTTCACATCCTATCAAAAATCGCTATCCCTGCGTTCCTGAGATTTCTTATCTGCAATTTATTATGTTCTTTAAAATGTTGGAAAGAAACATATCAGTGCCAAGCTTGGAAACATTTCGATGGGCCTCTGGATTATCGCTGTATTCTGATCTATCACATGTTGTGTTTACCTCATCTATTTCTGAAAACTGCTTTACCTTGATTTTCATGATTGATTTTGTCACTCCGCGATTAGACTCCTGTTCTCCCTCAAAAACTTGTTTATTAATGTAGTAGTGTCAAACTATTACGCTTTGCTAAGATGCATTTTCTCTTCACAATTCATGTTTTCAGGAAATTAGTGTTATCTGTTAAATATGAATGCCAATGATTTTAATAACATTCCTCCCTGTACATAAAGTATCCTTGGCAGATAGTGTTTATGATGCTCTTTAAACATGCATGCATTGAACGTCCTATAGCAGTAATATTTTCAGGAAATGATTTCGAATATTCACCTCATTTCTCTTATTGCAGTGCTTATATTTTTAATGTAGAACATTTGAATCCCAATCAGCATAAAAATGTTAAAAGTTTATATAGAAAAACATTTTCAGTTCCTTTCGTTTTTTAAAATATTTTGCGTTTCTTATAGTGTGCGATTAGATGCAGTGGCAGTAACAATATCGGCATTATCTATGCTTAGCTTTTGTGCTTACGGAGCTAGTTTTGTTTTCCCCCAAGTAGGCCTCTTACAGAATATTAGCGGATTGCAAAGCTAATAGTATTTATAAAATTAACTGCTATTTTCAGTCGTTATACAGGGTGTTCGCGATCTCCCCGCCGTTTTTTAAACTCAATCATAACGAAAAATAATGATTAAAATAAACACTAATTATATTACCAACAACAAACATAAAATTAAAGCAAGTGTTCAATGTGTCCTCCATTACTTTCAATACACAGATTGCATTTGTAATCAAATTGATAATCAATAATGGAATACAGAGACTATACGTTAGATGAAATTTCAATGATTGTTTCCTATGCGACGGTGTTTAACTGCGAAGAGGCATGCCGCAAGTTCTCTGAAAGGTATAATAAAGAAGCCCCACCTGTACGAACTCTACGTGACTGGAAAAACCGTTTCAGAGAAACATTATCAGTGCTTCCACGGCCACCAATAGGAAATCACAGGAACAGACGATTATCAAGTGAGAAGAGAGAAGCAATTGTTTCAGCTTTTGGTGATTGCCCCACTACATCTCAAAGAAAGGTAAGTCAAGCTGTTGGTGTATCTGTCTCTTCAGTGCATAAAGTTTTAAAAGAAGAGAAAATCCGCCCCTTCAAATTCACAAGAGTTCAAGAGTTATTAGCTATTGATCCACCTCGCAGATTAGAATTTTGCCGAAAAGTGATTGAAAAACAGCGCAGAGATTGCAATTTCGTAAAAAAACTGGCTTTCAGCGATGAGGCAACTTTCCATATAAACGGTGCAGTCAACTCCCATAATAGCTTCATCTACGCCAAGACAAATCCACATGCGACTTCCATAAAAACAATGAAGTCACGTGCATTAACATGTTGGACAATGATATCCCCTGTCTTTGGAGTCAAGTTTAAAATAATAGATACGACGATGACTGGTGAGCGCTATCTGGACATTGTGGATAACATTGTTATACCATTATTATCGGACAGGAGATACAGGACCATAGTATTTCAACAAGACGGTGCACCTGCTCATTGGTCATTGACTGTTCGTGATTCGTTAAATCGTAATCTATCAGACCGTTGGATTGGACGAGGAAGTAATTTTGCTTGGCCGCCTCGAAGTCCAGACTTGTCTGTGCTTGATTTCTGGCTTTGGGGTGATATAAGAAATAGATTATATCAAAATCCCACACCAAAAATAGTCGAGGAACTCAGGAGCAGATTGACAACACTTTTGACAAACTTGGATATAGAAGTTATTAAAAAAGCGTATAATTCATTTCTCAACCGCTGCAATCTGTGTATTGAAAGTAATGGAGGACACATTGAACACTTGCTTTAATTTTATGTTTGTTGTTAGTAATATCATTAGTGTTTATTTTAATCATTATTTTTCGTTATGATTGAGTTTAAAACACGGCGGGGAGATCGCGAACACCCTGTATATTTTGATCTACATTTGTTCACAGCAGTTTCTACTGTTGTTAATATCAGTAGATTAGACCATCAGAAGGATTTAGTATTTCGCTTGCTTAGCGATTTAATTTTCATGTGAATTTGCTTACGCTAGTTGTTTATTTTGAAAAGTAAATATTTGGTAGGAAGTGATAATTACTTTTATTCTACTCTGTTTTAGGCTAGCAGTGATAATTTAAAAATGTCGTCGCTATTTCATAGCGAACCTATGACACTAGCGCAGCTATTTCTGCAATCCGAAGCTGCCTACACATGTGTTGCAGAATTAGGTGAAATTGGATTGGTTCAATTTCGTGATGTAAGTTACCTTTGTTAAATGTGTTCACTTAATGTTTAATGTTTGTTCTCGCATTAATTCATTTGTATCAGATTAGATATTACAGTGGAGATTCATTGTATTGAGAAAATGAATATGCTCTATTACAAAAATGTGTCGGGTAAATTTAAGCTGTTATTAAATGCATCAATTGTACACCTTAAAGCCCGTTTACATCTTGATGAATTCTTTAAACGAATTAAATAGCGCATGGACGCGCTTACACTCATTCCTCATGTTGATTTCATTGACAATTTTAATATTGAAAGCTCCTGTTTACATTGATTCCTTTTTGCTGATATTTATCAAACGAATAGAATAATAAGCTAACGTCAGCCATTTACTAATCTAATGAACACAGAACAGTCGTGCGATTGCCCACCTAAATCTATTTTAGTATTGCCTTTGTCAACTTGAAAATGGGAAAAATCTGCAACTACGCTGAAAAATTATTTAACTGTTGTTGACGGATTAGGGTGCAATAAGTCGATCCAGGAAAAATTTACTTCAATATTTTTACAAAGATATTACAGCTACAGGAAGAAATGGCTAGGATTTTTTATTGCACAATTTGAGCTTTTGAATTAAGCTATTTTAAAATTCAAATTGCATTATCTACGCTTTTGTGCACACACACCGCAACTACTAATTGGTATTATAGAACAATTATTCGTAAAAATTATAAATAACTTAAAATTTACTTCAATTTACTGTAATCATAAGAACTTCGAACAAGCAGTGAAGTCTAAGAAAATGATATTTTGGAAGGTATTCATGATCAAAATGAAGCATAATGCAATAGTGACCATAAACGCACTTTCAGTGTGATAGGGCTCTGCGCGATCACTCATTTTCATAGGATTAACTTTTTCCTGTTGCATAGAACGGGGACCTCGGAGTAAATATTTTAATGGAAGTGGGAATAAAATGGTATTAAAATGAAAATGAAGACGTTGGGACCACTGATTTCAGAATATTACTAAAAATATTTTTTTGTAAATATTATCAAAATTAGAAGTCATACCGTGGAATCAATGGGACCATGACACAAGAAATTTTCTTGAGACTGGGATGGAATTGGACTGGATGAAAACTCAATGGTCTTGAATCCTGCTCTAAAAGACTAATCAAGTAATATGTCTTATAAATAGAAAATAACTAAACCATCCACTAACTATCAATTATATGAAATACTAATTTCACCAAATTTGGTGGATCCCCTGTAAAAGATAAAAGAAATCACGGCGATACCATAAAATTAAATTCTTATCAAATGAGCAAGATTTTGACTGCAATCAAAGGAATACTTACGTAAATCAAATTGTAACAATACATATCATGTGCAATACAAAAATTTTCATGATCTTTGTTACATTCTGTGAGGAATTCTATTGTTAAGTAGGGAACAATTCTGTAAAAACATCAATGTTGGATTCGTGCAGCTTTATATATATATATATATATATATATATATATATATGCTCTTTAAAATCGTTTGATAAATATCAACAAAAAGAACCAATTTAAGCAGGAGCTAGCTTTCAATATTGAAATCGTCAAATAAATTCTTCATGATGAACAAATGTAAATGCGAACATGCGCTGTTGAATGAGCTTGACGCTGTCAACAAATTTTGACATAATAAATAATGAATCCAAAAAACATCGAATTTTCATGAATTTAGTTAATTTACTTACTAGTTGTTCTGAATCTATGCAAATTGCAAAATAATATAAATTGAAAACTGTTTTCTGCAAATCTAGTTCATTAAAGTCAAATATTGACAAAATAATGATTTATTATGAAAACGCATTTAACTGAAAACCAAGATTACAAAAAACTAACTAAATTTGTTTACAAATTTCACTCCTTTAAATATAACACATCCCTAATTGCCGTTAGTAGCAATAGGTTTAAATCATGATACACTAGAAGTCTATATTCGTAACACTGCTGCCATGAAGGAGAGTCTGCCAGATTTTCTGCCGACGGTATCCACGCGATTTGTCGCTTCTTGAAGAATACCAGGAGGTTGATAGCTTGCGCAATTGATGGTAGAACCTCTGATGACTTTACCTTTAACGGTGATCATTGCTAATGGTTTGTGAATCGGTGAGAATCCGTGTCTTAGGCGGTGCTTCGAAACATCCGAAAAAAGGGCTAGTAATTCTTTTTGATATATGTGAAAGGCAGAAATGTGTTTATCCAATTGAATACTTAAGTTGAAGGATAGCATGTTATAATTTGACGGGTATAACATTGTTGAAACCTAGTTGAGTGTCTGATGCGGCTGTGTAGATGTGTATGCGTTCGTTAACTAATTGTTTTTTTAAGATAAAGATTTTTCAGATAGAAAGTAAAACATTTGTATAATGAGCATATTACGAATCTCGTTGTTATTGTCAGAAATCAATTGTTTAATTAGACCCCACGGTCCTATTATCGGCCAAGAAAACGCTAGATGACCTAGCCACTTTTGGTATGGTTTCAATTCCAGTGTTGAAGGCAATGTTGTAATCAGTTTTAGTAAGAATAAACTCTTTAATAGGCGTTTAAAGCGACACATTGATTTGGCAGATCTATATGTAATCCCAGCGCTTCGAAAATGGTGATTGGTTTGAAGGTGGACTTCTCATCTTGAAAACATATGCCTAATTCTCTTAAAAGTTTAGTGTGGTTCTGAATGTCTCTTAAATATGTCGGATCAAAAATTATTACTAAATTGTCTGTGAGCCCAAGCAAATGAACAATACTTTTTAATAGGGTACAACAAAGAATTCGCAAATATCTGACAAAAAAATGCTGCAATTGTAGTCCCATCGGTAGTTTCCTAAATCTGGTCTTGTACCTGATTTAATAGTAAATCGATATGATAAAATGCAGCTGTCAAATCTAATGAAATTGCTACATGATGTGGTGACCCTTCATGGTATTGTAGTATCCTAGCAAAAGGTGGTAAATAAAACGATGGTTTGGAACACTGTTGAGTAATGGACGAATAATCAATTACAAGTCGTATCTTAGACCTAGTTTTGGGTACGGCAAAAACTCCAAAAGTGAATGGTGATTGCGATGCTGGTTCTATAATTTGAACGTCTAACATAGCCTTAATGAGAGTTAACAGATGATTTGTAATGATCAGATCGAAGGTATAAGGTTGTTTCAATACGTATGGCTGGAATTTAGTCAGTGAAATAGTAGGATTTTTCAAAAGCTTAAATCTTTCTGGTATCTGTAAGGGTGAGAATAGTCGATCCCAATTTAGATTAATATTAGGAAAGGAGTAATTTGGGATAGTGTCCGGATCTAGTGTGCAATGCTGATTCTTCAACATGTTAATAAAATCAAGGTTATTATTAAGTCCTTCTGGCAATTCCTCAATGATGGACTGCTCATCCGACTGGTGTGTTTCATGATTATCCATTTCGTCTGCCTGGGAATTAGAAATGCCAAATTTATTCAAAAGGATCGAATTCGCTGAGTAATAATAGAGTGCGGAAGGTCTGCTATGTTTTTAAAATAATCTAAGAAATTTTGTTGGGCTGAAATTGGCAATTTCAATTAATATGTCAGTTGACAGATTTTTTTTATATAAACTAAAATATTACAAATGATTAATGTGCATAAATATTATGTATAATTTGTTAGACTTACAATTTACTACTTTAGTGAAAAGTTTGTGATTATATAAACATGATCATTCCATAGTTGTCAATAAATATTGACTGAAGTAATGCATCTTTATAGATATAGCATTAATATGCCTCCCAATAACTTTCAATTAAAAACGAAGTCGCAGCATAAAGATAAATTGTCTATTCATATTAGCAGTGTTCTGATTGATTTACGCATCAAAAGTCAATAAATGTTGACATAAATTAACAACAAGCCAGACGTGTAGTTGGAAGTGATCTGTTGCTGCATGCAACTATTCAAATTGGAATAACAAAATTAACTAGTACATTAAAAATAAATTTAGAGCATTTACTTAGGAAAATTACATTCTTTTAGGTTCTTAAAAAATGTTACTTTTAAAAATCGTAAATTTCAAAATTTAACTACTATCAAAATTTTTAATGAATTTTCATTATTTTTTTACAATGTATATAGCTTATTAATATCTGTATACCAATTGTGCTTTTTGCTATTTTTCACATTTGTTTGCGTATAAATATATTTTTAAATATATTTTGATATAAAAAACACTAAAGGTGTTTAAAAAAATTTAAAAATAATTTTTTTTAAAAATGCTCAATTATATTAATGAACCTATTTATTTGAGCATTCTTAGCTAAAAAAAATTAGGATATTAACAAATTTCACAATTAAAATTTAATTAGAAAAAAATGTAAAAAGTCATTTAAAAATTTTTTTTTCAAAAAATACTAAATTTATGTGTACTTTTTACTAGAAAGTGTAACATCACTCATAAAAGGATTCCAATGAGAATTTATATCAATTTTAAGTTGCACTGTTGATTTAGTGTACGGTCCCCTTAAGAGGGTCATGATATCGTCCTTTTGTCCAGTAACTATTCTTGTCCAATGAAGATTCTGGATTGCATTTCTTCTTAGAATCGTCAAATAATCTATCTTCAGGATATTCTGAAGAGACTTGTTTATATGAGTTCAGGACATAATTCTCTTGGCAGTTGCATAAAATTTCCCATCACTTCTAAAAGTGATATTTACGCTACGCTTATAAAATAGCAAAGGCTCTTCAAAATATATTTTCTATTTGAATTATCATATTAAGCAAATTAAATTAAAGTAATCTATACTGTTCAACCTCGATTTTGCGGCAACCTTGAACTGACACCCCAAATTGGACTCCACAGACCGATTATTGGTGAAAAATTACGCCACCTCGTGTACCGCTATCCAGAATTTTGGCCTAGCACAACGACATTGGTTCACTTCAATTTAGCGCTATCATAAACAACAAAGCATATTTCTAGTAACTATATGATCTTGCCTTTGTGAATCCATTTCTGAACAATTTTTCTGAAATAATTGCTGAAATTGCATCTAAAATACCTGATTTCTTTACCTTAATTAGCCTGGTGTTCTTTTAAAAAGACTAACCGTTTTTCCACATTTTCGAAATATTTTGTCAAGCTTGTTAGGAAATTTAGAAATCGAGAGACGGAGCCCTGAACACATCTATTGAGGGAATGTAATTTTGAAAATTTGTACTAACTTGTATTTAGTAGAACTTTCGTTGTTCCAAACACTAAAATAAACCTAATTGAACTCCAGTACTGCCTAAAATAGCTGACGAATATATTCTTCAGAATGACGAGCATGGCGGAAAGCTTTTAGAATTCAGTCAATTATTACCACATTTTCGGAAAACAGCAATGTTTTTGTGCCGCTGTAAATTGCAAATTTTTAATACATTCTGAGTGCTTTTGAGAGTATTTACAAATTCATACTTTTTTGAACTCCAATATTGTGTAAAGGGCTTCCGCAGTTGAGGAGTTCAACTGTATTATTTATCTACCTTAATTTAGATGAACCCTAATGTAAATGCATTCCAAAGAAAGTTTGTTAATGAAGTTCGAAGATGTAACGAAATGGAACGCAAACTAAGTTAGTAAATTTTATTAGAATTTATTTAAAAATTTAATAAATACTTTAGTTTTAATGATTAATATAATATGTTATAGGATTTTTTGAAAAGGAGATTAAGAAGGAAACAAATATGAAAATCCCTGATGATGATAGTAATCCCCCAGCTCCTCAGCCCAGAGAACTCATTGAACTAGAGGTAATATTTTCTAGGATTTCGTGATTTTATGTCCCTAAATAGGCTTCATTCGAAAAATTGGATGCAGAATTACGAGAATTAATTGAAAATCAAGAGGCGCTGCACAAGAACTTTTTGGAGCTATCTGAACTTAAATACATACTTGAAAAGACCCAAATATTTTTTCATGAGGTTCGTAATGCCTACTCTGCTTTATAAACTCCTTTAGTGTTTGTAATGTGTATTTGCTTTGCATGTATATAGTTTATGCATTAATTTACTTTACAAAACATTACAGCATCCAGAGTCCGTATTTCATAGACCACCGGATGATTTGGAATCTCAGGGACTCCTTGTAGATGAGAAGGCGCATGGGATGACACCTCTTAGTTTAGGGTGAGTTTACAAACTAACTATTGTATTTTATAGACTGGGGAGGATTACGGGCGTCAAGAGGCGGCTACTCCTAGTGATCCCACTGCATTAGCGCGTTTAGGGTAAGCATATAATATCGTGGCTTTTGTTCTCATATCGAAATCCATTTTACATATATACCTGGAACTCATTTATCATTTCTATTTTAATCTATTTGAAGTTCCGAAATTTTATTTTCAAATGTGCTTTAGATTTGTCGCAGGTGTTATTAATCGCGATCGTCTCTTATCTTTTGAAAGAATGCTTTGGCGAGCATGCCATGGAAACGTATTTCTGAAACAAGCTGATATCAGTGAACCACTGACTGATCCAGCCACTGTACGTGCAAATTACCTATTACAATTTCTTGATATTCATATTTAGTTTGTTACATAATTTTTCTATTTTCCAATGTCTTTAAATTACGTTGAATGTGTTAATATTTATTTAGGGGGACCCTTTGCTTAAATCTGTTTTCATCGTCTTCTTCCAGGGTGAACAACTTAAAATTCGGGTGAAAAAGATTTGTGAGGGCTTTCGTGCAACATTATACCCTTGTCCTGAAGATCCTGCTGAAAGGAAAGAAGTTTGCGATGGTGTTAAGACTCGTATTAATGATCTCAATACTGTAGTATTGTTATTGTATTCAAGTGTTTATTTGCTATTTAGGTGTTAACTCAAACCATGGAACACAGAAAACGTGTTTTGTCAACCGCCGCTGTAAATCTCCGCGTCTGGTTTATTAAAGTGCGGAAAATTAAATCGATTTATCATACCTTAAATTTATTTACTGTCTCTCAAAAGTGTTTAATTGGCGAGTGCTGGATTCCAGATATTGATGTTCCTCGGATCCAAGAAGCTTTGCGCAGAGGAACAGTAAGTTATCAATTCTGAAATTTCCAATTAAAATTAACTTAACTCTAAACTATTTAGGAGCAATCTGGTTCAAGTGTACCTTCCATTTTAAATAGAATGTCTACCAAAGAGGCACCACCTACGTTTAATCGTACTAATAAATTTAACAGAGGATTTCAAACTTTAATTGATGCTTATGGTGTCGCTACTTATCGAGAAATGAATCCAGGTATGTTAAAATTGTTTTTAAACACTAGTCGTTATATCCCTCATTAATACCAGAACATTCTTTGCTGCACATTTACAATTGTCCATTTAATAAATATTCATACACTAAACTTAAATCTTCCATTGTTTATAGTTAAATTCGAGAAATTCCTGCTATATTTTTCAAAAAGAACATCCTAAACTGTCCATTTCATCAAAATCGTATTATTAATTACAAGGTTTTTTTAAATAGTTTGTATATAATAAATAAATAAATAATAGTGCTTAGACTTATTACAGGTTTACGTTACCTAAGCTTGCATACAGTTAAGGCATTGACAGATCTGACATATAAGACTATGGGAAGCTTTCTATAATTTTTTCAACAAAGTAAGTCAGCCCTTTACCATTCGACTTTCAGAAATTGCATGGTATCGCCGTTTGACCATAAGTCTAAATTTCGAGTTTTGAAGAAATTGGTGTAACTGTAGGAGAAAGTGTGCTGTGTAATTCGCCATTCTTCATCTGCGCTAGCAGAGCTTTTAGTTCACAACAATTCTCATCTCATTGCTCGATAATCAATAATAGGAGCTAATTGTATGCACGCTCTTCTGTTCTTGTTTGTACAAATTATATGTCAATATGATTTTTGGATATGAGAATGAAGCAAATGCGGAAAAGTTAAGAGTAGTAATGCACATTCAAGACATTTTAGCTTCTAAATATTCTCATTTTGACGATACTTGATATTGTAGCAGCACTGTTGCTAAAACTTTACAACAGTTTACTGAAATATAAAAATAGAGATTGATTTATGCCATGTTAGACATTATTAGTGTAGCTTGAAAAATTTGGTTTCTTTCTCCTGGCATTTTGAGAAATTGTTTATCTTTTGAAACCAATTTAGGTTTGCATTTAATTTTTAATATTTATTGCTTTAGCGCCATTTACCGTAATCACATTTCCGTTTCTTTTTGCCGTGATGTTTGGTGATGCTGGGCATGGTTTAATTATGTTCCTCTTCGCATTAACTTTGGTTTGGAAAGAAAAACAAATAATAGCTGCTAAAAATCGTAGTGAGGTAACTTTTTTAATTTTAATTTAAAAAAATAAGCTTTTAGTTTCCACCTATTGTCATAGCTATAAATATACGAACATTAGTATTAATAAATTAAAGTTGCGATTTTGACAGTCAGGGTCAGATTTTTTTGTTGTCAATTTAAATATGTAATTTTTTTGAACTGCCACTTATTTTGCAATATGCTGTATGCGCGTTTATAGGGCGTGCTAAGACTATGCATGCTATGTAAAATATAGCAAAGAAATCCCAAGTTTAGTATACACAAAAATTGCGTATTAATGTAATCAGACTCTTCAGAAATATTGACAGATAAAATATTGAAAATATCCCGAATAAATTGAAAAAATTTACTTCAAAGCTAGTATTGCAGTGCAATGTTTACAAAGTAAGAAAGCTAATATTAAGGATACTTCTGCCTGCTCATATAAAAGTTTGTGAAAATATGAGTTTTTTATACTTTGTATGCGAAACTAATAGCAATGTAAAATGTGCTTTGATTTTCATGGAGTTTAACCATTTCATCCGTCCATGCTCGGATGGTACTTTAAAAGCTTTGAAAAAGACGGATTTGTACAAATGAACGCTTTCTTCGCACTATTGAAGCCACTTTAGATCTGAGTTTGAGTAAGTGGCAATTGCTATTTTTAAAAATGAATACCGGTGCATCAATGATTTGATTTCATTCCATTATTTCAATTTTATTACTCTAACTTTGTTTAGATTTACGGAATGATATTTGGAGGACGATACATCATCTTAATGATGGGACTGTTTTCTATCTACACTGGTCTCATTTATAACGATATATTCTCCAAATCAATTAACTTGTTTGGATCGCAGTGGAATCTCAGTAATCAAAAATTGAAAAGTGGCAAGAACTTTATTAAAGAGATTTTTGATAAGGACTATGATCCAGTAACGTTCAATCCAGTAGATACATTTAAGGATGTTGCTCCTTATCCCTTTGGAGTTGATCCTGTAAGAATTTCATTATACTTTTCGTTTTAACTATTTTCTATTTAACATTATTTTCTATAATCTACACCATTTCACCTTCAAATTGACAAATCTAGCATTAATATTGGTACAACTAATGTATGTTGGGCCTATATTTGTGCCAGGTAAGCCCATTTGAAGGTGAAATGGTGTACAACTGCAACGAATAGCATAAGTTTAATTGGTTTTAGTTAAATTTAAATATAGTGATGTTCTGCCTACACTATTTTTTACAAGCTACGTCACTCAGAAGAGGGAGTTGTATCTAGGAGTGTTCCCGAATTTCTAAGTGATTCTTTTCAGTGAGTAGTTTCCTCAGGGATCGTCCATAGTTATCAGCAAGGCTGATACTTTGCAAATGAGCTATCGTTCTTCGAGCTTGCGGAAGCACCATTGAGATGTTAGGCATTGTTTTCATTGTCTGAGGCAAGCAGCCAACAAAAATATAATGACGAAGACTAGTATTTAGAAATGTACGCTATAAGAAATTTCAGGAGTTTTCCTATTCCTATTTTGAAGTTCATATTTTCTTCAATTCTAATACTATATTTTCGCATTTGAAACATTAGATGTAAATTCATTCTCAAGGATTGCTCGCTATTCTAGTGTTAATTGTAAAGAGAAATGAAAGATTCAAAAATGTATTTGCAAAACAACACAATCAATATCTGAAAGTATTATTTCACATGAGAATTGAACTGCATTGGAACATAGTCATTGTTGATTTTATACAATCACAGCATTTGTAGAGGTGGCATCGTAATAAAATTAATATTGTTGATGTCCGAACTTGCTTTTCCATCCATTTGCAGTCCACTAACTTTAATATTTCTCTTTCTGATCGTTTTAGTATTTATATTTGAGACGTTCATCTAAATAGAAATATAAATAGAAAAGCTTTACGTTTTTAGTTTTATGACTAACTAGTTGTTCAGTTAGCAAACGTCAATTGAAATTCACCATATGATTTCCAAATATAGAACATTTAAGTTATTTTTCTCCATGTGATTTAGCGCAATGGTGACATTGAAGCGTCTGGTCATCACTTGGTTTACTAAAAAATAATTTAATCCTACCACAATATTGACTGGATTTCTGCTTGTTTCTACTTGATCAACTGCTTCATCAATCAGGCAAAATCGCTGAACAGTTCTTTTGCACTCATAGAAACGTGATGGCTGCATATTTCACAATGCGTCAAATTTGTTTCAAAAAATATTATACTGCACAATTACCATTGTTCCCATGTGGGAATATGCAACAATATATGTTGCTACAATGTAGAGAAACAAAATATGTTGAAGACATGTTCTAATTTTATAGATACATCCATTCTAGGTGTAAAGTCAGTCTTAAATATTTAGATAGATGGCTATCATTCACTATGAGCGTTCTATTTTTACAACACAAAACCTCAAAAAGTGTGTTGAATCATATTTGTTTATTTTCTGGTATTTTGTTATAACTTCATGATTTTTGTGTTAAACATGTGATATCTTGTCTATTTTATATTATATTAGCTACATAGCCAACAATTGAATACATTGTTCCTACATGGGAACATTGGTAGAATTAAGGTTAAAATATATAATTAGATTTGTTTAGATGCAATTATTATGATAGTAAACTGAACATTCATGCTACACAAAAATATAATAATTCATGAGTACCTTTTGTAGCTTGATCCGAATTTTTTGTAAGCAGTGCATATTGAATAAAAGTGGAAGGAGGTTTGAGAATTTCTTTAGAATTGGAAACATCCATAAATATGGATGATATTCCAACTGGCTCAACAATGTGGCCGCTCTGGGAAACTACGGCATACTAAAAATCATTTGTGATTCAGATTCATTTTCAGTGAAAATTGTGAAGCATTTTCAAATGTCTAGTTTTTATATAAATAATATTAATATACTAATATATTAATTTATCGCATATGCCAATGTATCATGATTTATTTCCACAACTCCACCTTTTGCGACCGAATTTACAGCTTTGATAAATTTTGTCGTTGATGCCTTTTTTCTTTTATTAGTTGGATTCCAGTCAATAATATTGTCTTCCCAATTATCACCAACAGTACTAAAATCTAAGCAATAAACGTTCAATATAAAATCAAAGTTACTTACACTATCAAGGAGGGTTTTATTAATAGAAAAATTTGTTTGGATAGATTCGATATAACATTCTTTGTCATGTCAATTCGATGTTTGGTTTGCAAATTTTTCCCGTTTCTTGTCGGCAAGTAGACGTTGCTGCATTGCTTGCAACCGCAATATCATCTGATTTTTCCGCAATTAAATTATAACATTATAAATTATTAATTTTTGCCGTCAGAATGTGAATTGTGATTCGCGCAATAGACCAGCCTTGTTCTGGATATCGTGGTATTCGCAGAATTAATGTATGTTATATTATTCTTAGATCTGGCAACTGGCGATTAACAAACTTACATTCTTGAATTCCTTCAAAATGAAGTTGTCAATTGTTCTGGGTTTTACACAAATGTTGTTTGGTGTTCTCCTTTCATTCAGAAATCAAAAGTATGCGTTGAACTTTATATAAGTAAATTACTTTTAAATTTAGATTTTTCAACAACAAACTTGACATGTTCACTAATTTCATTCCTCAAATGATTTTCCTGAATTCCATTTTGGGCTATCTAACGTTTCTTATTTTTCTCAAGTGGTTTGAATATGGTGGTGAAAATTCAAAGGTACGATGCGCTATTTTTATATGCGTTTAATCTAATGCAATTATAATTTTCTCATTTTTTAAGTCTTGCATTTCAATATTGGTGTTTGCAACATGAGAATTGAGGATAGGTTAAAACAATTACACAGTGCGACCAATCGAACAATTGCTCGTAAAATGTGATTTTATATTAAATTTATTCTTTCACCATCCAATCTATTACTATTTAAATTTGTATTCAGTAACCAAATTTCGTTTTTATAAATGTCTAGTTGGAGTGCTAATATTATATAACCAATTGTTATGCATTGACATCATTAGTAGGACAATTATAATCCTATATGGTCACTTTTTGTTTTCCTAAGCAGCATTGCATGAAACATCCTGTAAACACCGTTAAAGACATTCAGAATCATTGATTGTTTTATTGTGCTACAATAAGTTACAGTTTGTGTTAAAACAGTTGGTTGCAGTTATTTTATATTTGGAAATTCGCTTAGACATTCATTATATTTCATTTCTAAAAAT
Organism: Hofstenia miamia; assembly: GCA_900660155.1. Classification (NCBI taxonomy): domain Eukaryota; kingdom Metazoa; phylum Xenacoelomorpha; order Acoela; family Hofsteniidae; genus Hofstenia; species Hofstenia miamia. Next base: position 500,493 of record CABFPE010000542.1, on the reverse strand, counting down.
GTCTAGAATCCAAGATTATATTTTTGTACATTTGAATAAGAATTTATTTGTCATGAGTTTTCTCAAATTTGCAGAAATGTAATCCAATGTCTGTTGAGAAAAAATTTGCTTTGTCCAAAGATTAGTCATTTAGTTCTGAGAACAAAAAAGTTATTTGCTATTCATTTATCACAAAAATTTTACATTTGAATAAGAAATTGTAAGTTTTGCTGCATAAATGCATTTTTTTCAGATATTTCGGTGACATTTAAGAATTTTATAGGTTAAATTTTGGTTGCCTTAATCATTAGTTATAATTCATAGCTAAACCATTTATTGTAATAAATTTGTATAATGTAAAACGTTAATCGTTCACAATTTAGGATGCACCGTCTTTGCTGTTACTTCTGATTAACATGTACTCTGAACCTGAAAATCCAATGTTTGCCGGCCAGTATGTTTTGCAGCTGTTTCTCTTGCTGATGGCTCTCATATCTGTTCCTTGGATGCTGTTTGTGAAACCAATCATTTTGTACATGCGACATCATCATCCTCGCGCGGTTAGTCAAGTCACCTTCAACAAACAAGTAAATAAAAACTGCCACCGTATCGCTAACCCTTCAAATTACTAATCTTTTTGTCGGTGGTTGGTTATCTCAAAACTTGATTGCTTTTTAACATACTTTGCAAAATTTGGTGTAGGGTTTCAAATTGCATATATATATATATAGTGTTATAGTGAAGAAATGGCCATTTGCTGTATTCTGTTAAGACCATTGATTATTTAGCTAAGTAATTCTTTGGTAATTTTATTAATGTATTTCAATTTGATTTTACAAAATGTGATGTTTCTACATACTTTGCTATGGATGAGATCATTTCAAAAACACTGCTAAAAGTAATTCATTTGACCAACCATCAAAAACGAAATGTTAACACTCGACTGTTTTTCAATTACAATTTGTAATGCTTATTTCAACTGATTTTTGTAAAATATTAGCTGCTATTCATCGAATGAACATTCTATATCTGCTGAGAATGTTTACTGTAAATCTTTAAATTTATTTTTTAATGCTAATCTTCAATGTATTTAATCAGAAATTAACACGTTTAATCTCGTAACTCTAATCTTACTTAATTTATCTATGTAGTACTGCGATTGTCGGTTTTCAACAAACTGAGACATTATTTTGGCGTTTAGAAAATTACTGTTCAATATACCACATTATCTGATGAACCTGAAGTGAAGACCAAGGTTTTGCTTCATTGATTGATTTTTCACGGTTTTATGTCTATTCTCTGCACAGTTTTTCTCTAGCTTAAGCACATGTGTTTTCATTTTTTGCGTTTTCCTATTTAGACGGATTTATGTGTAAATTTTTCGTTTATTGTACTATTGTTGACTATTCCGTCTACGTAACTTCAACATATGTAGCCTAAATTTCCATACTCTTTTTTAATTTGAAATTGGAAGGGTTCACCTATATGTCTTTGAAATATTGATGTCATTTTGTTCAATTCACAAATCGTATTTCTATACCATTAAGCTATCTTTTTAGAAACCCAAGGTAGGTTATTTTTAAATTATTTTTTATCTATATCTATTCTGAAATATCATGTGCTTCGATGAGAAAAACTGTTTATTTTACTACATTTAAAATTTGCTATTTCCATCTTTTTAAATCGTCATATTTTTATGTAGAATTATACGATAATGGTAATACAATTAGCCTGTTGCATGATTATTTGTTGGAATTCCACCATTTTTTAATTCAATTTTTTACTTCATTTAAGTGGAGTTTCAAAGGGGCATGTTTTATTTTCGAATGTGCATGCCTTTTATGTTATAGCCCCACTTTAGTTATTAGTTTTTCACGGCAGTTGATGTTCGTTATGGCAGATAGATAGATTGAGTTATTTTATTTGTGATTCTGAGCGATTGAATCTTTGAATATATAGTCCGTCGAAATGTAATACTCTATATTCAAAGTGCTCTTTTAAAATCTCTCAGAACCACTGCATCTCTTTCGTCGCCCATTTAAATGTATATATTCAAAAGGGTAATAAAATTCCAATACTTTCTAAAGGAGAATTCATAGTTTGTTTCAATTACAAAGTTTTTCGAAGTCTAAACTATTGGTTATCATTTTAATCTTGAAAATAAATTTTCATGTACAATCATTAGTAGCTGATCGTGTCATCAAATATTATTAGAGCGACCTAAACCTTAATAAGATCAAAATATAGTCAAAATTAACGCTTTTCAAGAAATAAAGATAAAATTTTGGCAATTTCTGAAATAAACTCAAATGTGCACAAATTGGTTGCTGTTTTTCTCACTGATTGCATATTTCTAAGAACCACGCACAATGATAAACCAATGGCAGTTTACTAGATGGCGAAACAAAGTGGGAGAACCTATTAATGCTGTGCTATTTCAAAAGCCTAGCGATAATAACACATGCTTCGGTTTTTAGCTTTACATGTGTAATAATTTTAACGGATGCTAAAGCGTGCTAAAACCGATAAGGCGAAGATTATGGGAATTGTGCGCAACTTTAGATGTACCCAAAATGATAAACTGTTTGCACCCTGTGCAATTAATCAGTCCGTCACGAAAAGAAATAGTTTATGTAAGGCCATAGGAACTCGGCAACCCACAATCAACATATTTAAACAAATTCACAGTAAGGTTCATCAAGCTATTCTTCAAGTAAGGTTTCTTGCTCTTCAGAACCTGAACAAAGACTTTCCTGAAAAACAATTGAAGGCATGTTTGGCTGCCAATTTTGGATATTGCAGCTCAAGATTATGAATTTGCGCTAGTGTGTGTAAAGCTAGATGGCCCGCCATATCATGCAATTGCTTCATAGCACATTGATGACGCATTAAAGAAAATTAAGATAGCGGGGAACAAATTTCTTTTGCTAACCTCTGACGTTGCTGCATGTATGGTAGCTGCTTTTACTCGAGACTTTTTTATGTGACAGGCGTGACTTATTTATTCTATAATTTTGCTGAGATCAGGAGCAAATGCAAAAATCTTGATAAGCGGTTGGTCACTTTAAAGGCTGCAACGGTGAAGAACACCTCACGCAGACTTTTGTTTAATGAAATTTTTAGTACACCATTACATTGATTACAAGATGGAATACATGGCTGCGACCTATCATCGGATACTATACCAGAAATTCGACGAATAGTGCTGTCGTTGCCATATGATGGGGAATTAATAGATCGTGTCAAAACAGCAGTCAGAAACTTAGATCTAGAAATGGAATTGACGGAGATTACCCAGGGCTATAGTAGTCTTTTGAAACCAATTGACAACGTAGAATCCCGCCAAATATTCAATGATTCAAACATACAACGACTTGTTTGTTTTAAATTCAAAAATATTGATGTGCACTTCGGAATTATCGGCAACGAAGAGTCTAGCAAAATGATGTGCTGAATGTATTCAATTGTACTATAAGAGATATCAGTCCAACCATATTTGCAAAATTACAATCGTACACCTCTGCGACATGTTCAGTTGAGAGTAGCCTCTCTCTCTTCTGAAGAAAATGTACAAAGATCGCAACTTTTGCCTGAAGACATTGCGAAATACGTTGTCTTCCAGTGCTGATAAATAGTCATAAATAAAATTTATTTTTCGCTTCAATCACCAGTTTTTACTCTAAAGTCAAAATTGCACGATCATTAGGTCAAAAACTCGTAATTTTTAGGTCAAAATGGGTCGCTTTAATTTTTATCATTTAATTTTGCATGCAGTATAATTTCTGCAATTTTCTATCAATTCGTCTCAATGTTTTTCAATATATAAACCTAGTTTGTTTTTCTGTCAATGGGCGACGAATTGCATGCTTAGCGAATGATATTTTTGGTCTTTAATGACCGTTTCAATTGGTAGGGTATGACACTCAACAACCTCCGTCGTACGATGCAGAATAATGATCTCGAGGCTACTGAACATATTCTTGCTGACGATGATGATAATGCGTCTACTGTTATTGACACAGAGCAGCTGCCTCCTCAGGCATCAACTGCCGAAGAGGTTTGTTTAAAATTGTTTACTTTTCTTTTTATAGAAAACTAGAGGTTATCAATTGGTTGACTCGCAAGATGGCGCGTCAGTTGAATTTTCTGGTGGTTCTAATGGCACTGATTTGGTAGACACAGAAAAGTCTGCCGTTGCCGATGAAGAAGATGAGGTAGTATCACAAAAATGTTATCATGCCAATATTTCATCGTTTCTTAATTCAACTTTATATCCTAGGGGTATTATATTGCCAAGGGATGCTAACTTTTGTAGTCTATAAAAGTTTATTTCATGGCTAAATTGACTTCTTGGTACCGAGGGAGCCTTCTTAAGTTATGAAGTTCTCAGCGATGCCTCGATACAATCCAAAAAAATTAATTTTAATTTCGTTAAAAAGTCTGTTTATATTATACTGTCGATGAGATTACATAATGCCTAATTTTAAAGTAAGCGAATTTAATTCAAATTATTAATGTTGGCATAGTTCTAGTAGTGCGACAGCTTGCTGTATCTATTTGAATTTTAACTATTTTATTTTAAAATACAATGTGTATTGTTCAGGGATATAAGTTGATATAAATGATAACCACAGAATTATAGAAAACTTTAAACTAAATCCTTCGCACTTGACGGTGTTAATTAAGTGATTCGGTTCCCCCAATTTCAAGAAGCGGGATAGGACCAACCCAGTTAATGTAGATCAAGTCAAAATTTTTTGTGATTTAATGTAATTTTTAATAGTTCACCATTTTTTAATAAACCTGTTTATTTAATTAGTATGAGTTTGTCAAATTTTATGCATAAAATACCATTTTTATACACAGTACACAATTCGTATTGAGTGCAATCATTTGTGGCTGAAAACTATCATATTTTATCATATTTAAGAGTTTTTCGAAATGTCATGTGCTTATAGCAACTGTTTCTTTTATGTGATGTCATGCAAATTGAGATTTCTAAATGAAACACACTTGGTGCGACTTTTGCCATTATTTTATACTTATAGGCCATTGGCAACTTTGTAATTCTTTTACTTGCTTAATTTCCAAAATGCGCATTGAGCTCTATCTTTTGTGGTTATAATTATAACGAATAACATGTTTTAGATTTTTTAAGGTGTATTGCATTTTTAAATTCTAAGGGTTTGTCATTTATTGTGTTTTGAGCATTAAAGAGAGTAAAAACTTACATTACCGATTTATTATAAATGTATATTGTATTCTAAATGTGTTATAACTTTTGCTGAAGCCATGCGTTTATCACTGATTGATTAAATTTTCCGCGCGGGTATTCAACGGGAAAAGAATAGTATATCAAGTTTTAAACTTTACTCGTATATCGAATAGTTGTATTTGTTAAACTTTGAATGCGCAATTGATAATTAATTTTTCGCTGTATTTTATATATGATATTGCTTATTGATGTTTGCAATGATTCGACTGTGTAATAGTTATCTTGATATTTGATATCAAATCTAAATTTGTTACATATAGTGATATATACCTCGCCACTTTTCGTATACTTTTTCAACTAATAGTATTATCTATTGAAAATATATTTGCTTTTTTTATTGGTGATTCGTTTAGTTTATTTTGGGAGAAGTGATCATTATTCAAGCTATTCATACCATTGAGTTTTGTCTCAATTGTATTTCACATACTGCTTCCTATCTACGTCTTTGGGCGCTTAGTTTAGCTCACGCTGGTTTGTAGTTTTATTTGTATGTCCATTAGTTTTTTAATTAAGTTTAAATTGTAAAGCTGAAGTTTTCTATTTATTTTTTTTAATTAGCATGCTAAATTATATTTTTCAAATATATTTAGAATTATCTGAAGTACTATGGAATATGGTCCTAAATAAGGGCTTTACATTGACAACGGTATTTCCTATTGGAGGAATAATTCTTACGTTTGTCTTCGCGTTTTGGGTAGTACTCACTTGTGGTATACTCATATTGATGGAAGGTCTCTCCGCTTTTCTTCATGCACTTCGATTGCATTGGTAATTTTTTTCATGTAGCAAATTTTTGCCAAAACGATTTTGTTCTTGCCGCTAGAAATTCGTTTAAATTCTTTTCGATTAGTAGTGGTATAAATATTCGCAACAACCAAATTTTAATTACAAATACTTTCGACAAGTAAGGGACATGATTAATATTACAACTATAACATGGATGTTTTCAATCGCAAATGTAGTATCATTATACCAAATAGGTAGAGAATATACCAATCGTGAGAAAGAACAAAAAGGATGAATTCAAGTACATCAATGAATTGCACTGGCTACTAATACCAAATAATATTTTAGCTACTTAATTTGAATTACTTTATTTCGAGTAAGGACCGCTAGAAAAACAGGAAGTTGAGCCAATAAAATAATGCAAGAAAAATTAGTTGGCTTACTTTAGAAGTTTAATATTTCATAGTAAAATGCTTTGAAGTACTATTTAGCATTATACATGTATATTAAGCATAATTTTACATATATTTTTACAAGAATCTCTAGTAGAGCCATGCCCCTAAAGACGCTACACCACTAAAGAACATAAATGAAATTAATACAATTTGTTTAAAAATATGCGTCACTGTGTGGAATTATGCTTAATGTCATTGAAACTGTATATAACTATTACGAAATTATTTAGGGTGGAGTTCCAAAGCAAATTCTATCATGGTGAAGGCTATATCTTCATGCCGTTTACATTCCGACCTATTCTTGAAAATCCATATGATGATTAGCATCAACCAATGCTGATCATATTAGCTATATTCTGATATTCAATGTAATCATTATGAAAATATATTGTCGTTGTTGCATTTTTTCAAATTACGGCAAATCAGGTTATTGATAATATAAAACATTCTTTATTCAGATACATATTAACAATTTGAAACTGGAAATTTATCAGTGTGATAAAATATACAAACATGCACACAAATGCATTCTATAATGTACAACATACAAAGGCTCTGTGGATTTGACTTCCGAAATTGAATTTCGAATTTGGAGTACTCAGTTTCGCGAATTTGCAACATGAATGCAATTTGAGAGTAAAAAATCATTGTTAAAAAAAACTATTAAGGGTTTAAAAGACTAGATGTATTTAAATAGTTCTATTTTATTTTTGAAAATACTTATTATTTTGTTAGTTTGAAAGAAAACAACAGTTATTTGAATAAAAATTATTTTGAGTGCGGAGTCGGTGTCTGATCTGAAGCAGTCTTGAAATACCAAGTGAGCCAACCGATTTGGGTTAGTTTCCTCTGAAGAACAGTTTGTGCCCACAATTACCAGAAATGATCATACCGCACGAAGAAGAGGCAAAACAGTATTTGTTTTCCAGAAAATGAGGACATTCAATTTTTTTCATTATGCCCCTACTCATGTATATTCTACAGGATTTTCAATATCAGCCAAATGATAGTGTTGCGCGGATTCAAATAGACATTTTTCTGCATCGCACCAAATATAGTTTGAGGAATTCGAATCTGATTATCTACAGTACTTGAAACCTCAAAACCTGAAATACAGGCCTTTTTATTTCTATATCGGAACTTAAAAACAAACCTTTAAATGAGGATCAATATTTCTGTCACCACCAAGACAAGTCATGGCGTCATCATTAAGAGAAGCTTCCTACAGATATTGACTAACAGTTAATTCCAGAAAGTTCAAAAAACACGACAGTCCGTGTTCTCTAGTTTTTGAACTAAATCGTTCAATGGTTAAGTTGGTTTAAAATATTCATATTTTTTGGGCTCCAATTTCGAATTTTTATAAATTCGATTTTGAACATCGCACGCCCCTAAAACATACCATAGGTCTGCCAGGCTAGGGGTAAATTACTGTAATATCAAGAAGGGTGTTTAATCATTATTGTAAAATTTGTATATTTGATAAGTTTCATAGATCTACTTTTGATATTTTTGTGCTTGTGAAAACCTTACACATTTTTCAGTGTTCTCTAGTTCTTTAAGCAATGATGTACACGTTTGGATAACGTTATTAATACGTGATTATTTTAAGACTTATTTTCAGTGTTTGATGCAGGTAAAGCGTTTTGGTCTGGAATTCCATTTATGCGATTACTCGCTAAAAACCTCATCGATCCTTAAAATATTTTGCATGAAGGTAGGGACTACTCAAAGACTGTCCTACAAAGATTCAGGTATTTATGTGGAAGAATCAGCTTATATGGTTGTGTGGAGAAAATACATGGAGGGAGGTATATATATATGTAATTTAGGCAAGAATGAAATTAAATTATTTTAGTGTATGCAATATTAAATTATAAAGTGTAGTATATTGTAAACTTTTATTACCGCAAAAATAGTGTTAACTGACGATTACTATAATATAGTCGAAACGTTTTGTATTAATGTCAATTAATTATATGAATCTCAGTAAATTAACTTTTGAATTATATATATATATATATATATATATATAT
>CABFPE010000542.1:457575-477820 GCA_900660155.1 Hofstenia miamia | reverse complement strand
CAATTTTTATATGTTAATAGTTTACTCGCCTATATGCGTTAATGTAATATCTATTTTCACTAACTGAGCTTACATTTTTACAAATTATATAGTACTTGGGTGTTATCAAATGTCATTAGATATTTTATTTTGGAATTGTTATTATCGTTTTCCTTGCTAGTGGTTTAGGTCTGTGGTAACAATAGGCCTCCTGGGGAAAGCCAGCCACATTAAATAAATGGCTTAACGCATTTCTGGCGGCCACCTCCTGGGTGAATGTGGAAGTGCCGTCATATTTTAGAATGAAGATGGAAACTTGAGGATTGTACAATGCTGAACTTCATCACTCAAAATTGTGGTAATGTACACTTATACAATTTATACACAATTGCTAAAGAAATTGCTGTTTTCCACCTCTTGCATATTTGTTTTGATCAATATTAACGCACTTGGAAACACGCTCTAATGCAAATAACACATCATTTATTTGGGTTTTAGATCTATGAATTGTTTCCTTAAGACCATGACGTTGCATGTTTAAACATTGTTACAACACACACGCCCTAAGTGAAATTTGTCATCAAAAATATCAGTTTGCCTAAATCCTAGAAATCAAAAATAGAAACTTTGTCAAAAAATTTATTTGTTCAATTAAGTTTTGTCAAAAATATTTTGTCGCTAGATGGCGTCCAATAGAATTGTCTCATTTCCACATGGCAAATAGCCACGGGTGTTACGAGAACTTCAGGGTGTCCCATTGGAACGGGGTCATGCCCATCTTAACTACTAAGGTGGTCGAATAGATATTTCCAGTACTGTATTATTGTACATATAGAATTTACTAAGACTTGTAAAACATGATTCATTTGAAAAAAAAATGTATATTAACATACAAATTTTGCCTTAAAATATATTTACAACATCCAGTGCTTTTTGTACTATATTTTGGAATGATCTTGCGAGATTGAAGCTTTGCAGAAACGAATCAATCTCTACGTATTTCACCACATATTGATGCAGACGCCTCTAACAAGTTTTACATGTCGCTCTACTGTTTGTGGGTGACAGGGATATTCTTCTAGCTCAACAACATTTCCAGATTTTATGCTAGCTTCAATTTGATAGTATGTAAGTTCTTTTGTTAATTGTGACTCACATTGAGGCACGCTATTTCAGTCAATAATCTGAAAGTAACTTTTTGCATTGAAGTTAAATTCTGGGAGTATGAATTTTCTTATCGGTGTCATTGCTGCACTCGTCACATTTTTATATCTCTTGCTCTTTTAACATGTCTCAAAGCTAATTCTCTAACATGTTCTATATTGCCCTTCATCATAGCCATTAATATGTTTTCAGGATGGCCGAAGAATCCATTCCTCTGCAGAAATTTGTCAACCACATCACGCAGATTTTGTGGAAGATACTCGAATGTTTTATAAGATTCTACAAATGCTGAGTACCAAAGTAACACTGGCGTGAAATTTTTATGTTGAACCATGTTGGTGCATAAACACTCATTATATACTCAGTTAAGATATTCAAGTTATCTGAAGGATTTGCAGTGAACAGATATAAACGAAGAATACTATTTCCAATTGTTTTTCACCGTGAATGAATGATAGTCCCAGGCTCTTGAGTGGTTAGATTTTCCGGTCAGAACCAGTGGCAACTGCGTTACATAAATCATAGAAATATTTTTGATCCTTACTTAAATGTGAAGTATTTTTTAAGTGAGGTAAATTTCCCTTAATACTCTTAAATTTCCTTTGTGTGACATGTTTGAAGCAATTTTTGGGGCATTGGCTGTTCTTTCCAAATATGAAAATATGTGTCGAAGAGGTAATTCGTTTAAGTGCATCATACAGATTAGCCATTGAACCAAGAAACTGCTCAAATATTCGAATGATGCCACTGTGAATGCCTGTATTGACTGCTGTCCCATCAGAGCCAATAGCTCTAAGACTTTGTAATGAAATACTATTTTCCGCAAAAAAGCTTAACATAGATAAAAGTATATCAGCTGATGTGCCACTGCTTGGAGTAAAGTGCCCCAAATGTACAGAGTTTGGCTCTTCGCTTCCAGTAGCACAATGTGTTCTTCAACAATTTGACAGTTAAAAATTACAGATGATAAACAAATAGTTGGGTCTTTTCTTCCATCAAAGAACAAGGCAGATATGCTAGATGCACTTGGTGAAGCTCGAAATTCATTTCTAACTCGTTCTCTTTCTCCGCATAACTTAGACCATTAATGACTAAACTTCTGTCCTTTTTTAATCCACTAATGTGGCCGTGGCAATAGCTGCTCCTGCTGTGCTCGATACATTATATCTATCACATTTCCTTGCCAGTGTTGTTAATATTTTCACGTTTCTATTTTTCCCACAGTGATCAGAAGTATAGGTAATGTCAATAGCCCTTGGCGCTCCTGAATTTTCTTCAAATGTACAAAGCCTATCTCTTTCCTCCCCTGCAAAAGTAGCATCTTCAAGACTTTTAGTTGTTGCACTATATGTCATCTTAGTTACCTTGCTATAATATTCCTTGCGTTTTTTACTTCGATCTCGCCTTTTCATTAGCAATGCAATAGCTTCTCTATCCACTCTGCCAATTACCATTTTCCTTTCTGCTTGCTGGTCGATTATAAAAGTTCTTTCTATATAAGGAACCTTACTCTCTCTTGGGCAGTAACAAGAATCAACATCTTCACAGTGAAAGTGGCAATATCAAGTAGCTTAATATCTTTGAAAATTTGTAATTGTATAGTATCTTCCTTTACTCTTCTTTTTTTCTTCAAAATATTTCTTAAATTTTCATGCAGACTTTTCTTTTGTTCAGTTTATCTGAGAGAAACTGTTGGAATGCCTGCTTTTATCCATATCCCCATATATGCTATCGCAACATCTGCTATAATCTTTGTACTCTGTATTGTTTTTGGCAGTTCATTCTCATTTTTTGCATAAAAACGCATGACATCACATATTGTTGGCAACTTGTTTTCATCTAAATTTGAAATTTTCCCATAAACAGGACATGCCAATTTACTTTTTGTTGCTGCTATCACTATAAACACACTAAAGATAAGTTCAATACAAAACCAGAAAAAAATAATGATAAATATAGATATTGAAAAATGCTATGTTAAATAATTCGTGAATAGCAAAAACTTTTTGAGCTAAACAATTGCAATTAAAAGACAATACAAAAGCTAAATATTTCTAAATAATGTTACATCAAGAAATGCGATTCTCTACATTAGTGATAAACTTTGTTTTATATATATATATATATATATATATATATATATATATATATATATATATATATATATATATATTCAAATATATATATATAATTCAAATTGCAACTGCATGTAATAATTATAAATTCATGTGAATTCAAAGGTAGTATATATCTGCATTTACCAAGATTCTTGACAAACTTCACTTATTTTTGAAGTATTTAAATACTAAGTTTTATTAACTTCGTAAAAAGTGTATTTTGGTTATTTTGAATGTGAGCCATCGAAGAAATAATTTGTCATATAGCCACAAAACTATACTTTCTGCACAGTATAAATTCAAAAATTCAAAGAAATAATAGAAAGAACTTAATTGCTTTTCAAGTGCACATGTAGATAGTTAAAATACATTTAGTGATAGTATCGGAGTAGAACATTATGAATACTTACCCTATTAAAAATGATTCGTACAAAATCTTCAAACTTTCGCACATAGATAGCCCAATCAATAAAATATTGCGTTCCAACGCAGTGGGATCTTATGAAATCTGTGGATACAGAGGAGCCTAAATTTCTAAATTAAAATTATAGTAGCACATGTATGGATTTAATAATTAATGACAAATGCATTTTCTAGAGCCAACAACAAAATGTCGACCTGATTTTATCTCTAATGTACTCACTAAATGCAGTTGAAAAATTAGTACATTGTCATACATCTAAATGTGTGGCAAACTAATATTAGATCAGGTGTTGTAAAAAAGTGAGGCAAAAATGTGCTGAAATTTAAAAACCTATTACATATTAATACATCAATTTAACCTAAATGCAGTGAATGCTATGTACATTCTAGAATTTTCAAATGAAGTATGTCGAATTTTTATAAGTATTTAACATCAGTAAAGAGAAAAATTTGGCATAAATTGGGGTAATTGGCCCTAAATTTTTGGCCCATGACAATCTCTGAGGCACGTCAGGGTTGCCATTGCAACAGATAATCTACACATTTATTCCCACAAAGCATCGTCCTTTCTAACGGTAGCCTAAAAAATGAATAAGATTACAAATTATGTAAGTAATACAAAAAATCATAATGGCATTAAAAAGCTAACGATTATATTTAAACAATGAATGAATGCCGAGGATTACGTAAACTAAGCCCGATATCATTTGATAAAGAAGCACGTAATCTCTTAGTCATTGTTGACATGACATACATGTATACTGTATACAGTCGCATGTTTGCACAGTTGCTGAACCATGTTTAACTGCATTTTGTGAATGTCCTTCGAAGCATTAGTATTTAATCGGTTTTTAGTTTACAGCATAATCTGAGTCTGTTGTATGCTATAATAAACACAGGAAATCACATGAATCACAATCGGTATTACGTTTATGTGACAATTCGAATAATGCAAAAATTGAAATCAACCGACTCTAAAATCTCTACAGGATCCACAATCAGTTCCCGGTTATATGTCATGCTTAGGACTCCACAGATTTAAAAAGTTAAACACTCGAGTTAGTATACAGTACTGGCCAAAAGTTTGGGAATAGTAACCTGTCTAAAGCGTGTTTTATGCTATTTCCTGGAAACTTCGTAAAATTCTTGGAATTCCCAATTTTTTTTTAGAATTTACAACAGATTCATTTAGCCAATCAAATTAACACAACTTTAGATTTACACACAATACATTTTCACTGAAAAGCACTATCATTATAGTTTGAAATATGGTCCTTTTTAGTGAAATTTCACCAACAAAGCGAGCTCAAATTCATATCTTGTACAACGAGGGGTACAATTATCGCGCTATAGCTGCTAGAAGGGGCGTGTCAGTATCTTCGGTATCCAGAAGTATTACTCGCTATCACAACTGCAAAATTTTTCCTCTCGTAAGCGGTCTGAAAGACCAAAAGTGACAACCATTCTCTTCATCTTCTGAAGTCAAAGCAAATCTAGGTGCGGTAGTGCAGAATGTATCAACATGCACCATTAGGTTCAATTAAATACTACCTTTGACCTTCCATCGTGCAAACCGACAGCCAAACCCCGATTGTCTTCATAGAACATTCGAGACCGTTTGCTCTTCTGCAGGCAATACCAGCACTACACCCTTGAGATGTAGCATCAAATAATGTTTAGTGACGAATCCAACATTTACCAGTTTACATCATACCGGCCACACGTTCGACGACCAAGAAACCAAAGATTCAACACACGTTACACCCAACAAACTGTCCGCTCAGTACCTTCTGTGATGATTTGGGGTGCTACAACTGCGAATGAGCGTGGTGGTCTGCATTTTGTTTCTCACAACTAGACAGTCACAGCCAACGCCTACCTCAAAATAATTCAGGAGAAAGTTCCCATGTTTATGCTGCTTTGTGGAACATCTGTAATACAACAAGATGGTGCTCCTTGCCACAGCGCCAAGGTTGTGAAACAGTGGATTGCATCATAAGACTTTCGGCTTCTTGAGAACTGACCGGGGAGCTCCCCAGACCTCAACATCATAGAAAATTGCTGGCATCACATCGAAAACTGTCTGAGGAAGCGCCAATGCACATCACTCGACGATCTGAAGGAGCAAATTAAAGTGGTATGATTCACAGAGATTACTGATGATTATTGTAGAAAGCTGGTCGAGTCATTGTCAAATCGCATTGTTGCATGTTTGACCAATAATGGCGGACATACAAAATATTAGTGAGTTTTTCTGAATTAACTATTTACTTTCTTTACGGTGTTATCATATTGTTTCTACATTGCGTTTTTTAGTGTAAAATACAAAATTTCTACATTTGGAAAGTGTTCCCAAACTTTTGGCCAGGACTGTATATCATTCAAAAAAACTATACTTTCATTACACTGCATTAAATAAAATATTTTTTCTTAATTATTGACAGAAAGACTAAGCCACTAAATTCGATTCCATTACCGAATCAGATAACGTATTTGAATGTAACTTAAATTTTATATCTATTTTAGGGTTAGGGTAGACAGGTTTAGCACATCGAATAAATTTGGTAAATATTATTTATTAAATAATTTGATGTTTGCTGTACAATTAAAGTCCAAGATTAGCAATACAAGGTAGAGGATTACAGATTGCCATAACTCTGTAAAATCGGCGTTAAGCTGTAGACGCTACCATTAATGCGATCTGTGCCTATACACCCTTATCAATTCTTGAATTTGGCTCAAGATGCATTTATAGATTTTTGACTGGACCAATCGGGTTTTTTGTAACAGAACCATGTTAAGGAATGCACATGTTAATGAAATGTTCATTTTCAATGTCAGTGAAATCATCAGTTGACATAGATAAAATAACTTAGTACTTTCTATAATTTATAAATTAAATTTGAATACAATTAAAAAATCCATAAACTGTGTTGTGTAGTTAGTCTCTGAAATCTGAAGTATTCCATTATAATTGTATGGGTTTGTGGTGGTATTATTAATTGTTGTTAAATGGATTAGGTAATGATAAACTTTTATAAACTCTTAAAGTGCGTTGACACATTGATTTTATGAGTTTGAAGTGAAGTGCAAATTCAACGTTCTTGCAACGTTGCTGTGACGTTAATAGACACGCCAAAGTCACCATTTCGTTCCAAATTCAAGGTTCTGCAACGTCCATGTAACGCCTTTATGTCACAAAATCTAAAAGCCCACCGGTTTATTCGAGAGTCCTTTCATAATGCAATGCGCAATTAGTAGCACTGTATTTAATGAATCTGATTAGTTGAAAAAAAAATATGGCACTGCCATTGATTGGTCAGTGAATATCTCATCAACTCCAAAAAAAATTCAGACAATTTATGCCTAGCATTTTCCGATGGTTGCCCAAAAAATCTACATAACCTTAAAGTTTAAATAAATATCCTGTAAAATACTATTTCAATTCGTATCAATTCAAGTTTAGGTCTTTTTAAAAAAAATAAATCAAGGAAATCAACAATTTTCCAAAAGTCGTTTATAGCACTGAGTACAGTGGCATTCCCAAAAATTCCAAAAAATCAATATTTGAAAAGCTAAGATTGATTTTTTAAATTTTCGATTAACTAATAAGAATTTCAATATAATATAATATAATAACTTTCTCATTCAACCTTCACAAAAAAATTATTTAATAATAAATATTAATACATAAACTACTATATTAGCAATACTCTGTTACAATAATTAATTTATTCATTAAAATAAACCACAGACTTTCAATGGCTAAAAGTCTCGATTGATTATAGTTGAATATGCAGGTATCATCGGCATATTAAATTAAATTACAATTTGTTACAGTATGCATGTCGTTTACATATACATATATATTTAAAATAAAGGGGCAAAAATAATCCCTTGCTATACACTATATAAGTACCCATTTAGTTTATTTTTTCATTAGTATGAGGCGATCAATAGAATCAAAAGTTTTAGAAAGCCTTAAGCAGGCAATATAGCTACGAATGTATTTGAGCTGGGATGACATCCATTTTTCTGCTGCCCTTATTAGGGCATCAGTAGTTTAGAAATTTTGCGAAATCCAAATTGATTATTTGACAATAGGTTGTATTTGTTTAGGTTTTCCGTTATTGGATCACTTAATAGCGGTTTTCATATTTTGCTTATTGGAGAACTAGTTGAAATCGGTCGATAATTTTTGGCGTATTTGACGGAGTAATAGGAACACCTTTTAATGATATTATCTAACTAGGCAACAACGTAAAATGCAAGTCAAAATATATACAGCCGCTATGCTATTTCCTGATAGAAATAATATCAGGGGACCTAAGTTCAGGATTTCGAGCCAGTCTACATAATTACCATGTGCTAACATAGCTAAGTAGTTTTAGCGGAAATTCAAATAATTAAGTGTAAGAGTGTCTGTACACTAGGGACTCGCGCCCAACCCCACCCGTGTTAGTTAGGTAAAGAATAGCCCGTCAGTTAAGCTTTTGGCTTGTCCACGGCCGCCCACCAAGAGTTAAGTAGGCCGCAACTCGGCCACATCAATCCATGCCCCCCCCTGCATATTCGTTCAGCTCATAACTGTAATAGTTGAAAAATTATTGCTGAACCAAATAAAATAAGAACTCAATTTGAGGAATTCAAAATATTTCACATTTATCCTATCACATTGCTCGTTATAATTACTTCTAGGGGCTGGTTACCCAGTAACGAAATTTCATTTTCACTATTAAAATTGATGCTACTCATTCAATAATTATTTTTTTATTGAAATCTGTCGTGTGTGACTCCTTAGTAGATTCATCAATGGGACACAATTTTTTTTGAGAAATTCTTGTTTCTTTGATTTATGAACATCAAACTTCTCGGAAACGGCATTTCAAAAAGTTAACATCACTTTTACAAGTATATACCATTTACAAGTATACCATTTACATCATAAATATCATACCATATCTCTAAAGCAAATGTATATGATAAATGCTATGTTCCTTTAGGGTTAGTACACTATTTTATCACCAAACATTGGCATAGTTGAAATATTAATTCCATTAAAAATTAAGAAAAATAAATTTGGTTCTACATAGTAGCGGAATTTCAGTGGTCCTGTTACCATAGATTTTACTTTTTACTAATTTTTACCGTTATTTCCATTATGGCATTAATATCATTATAATTAAAGTCACAGGCGCATATATATGTATAAATAATCTTAATTTTTAATTCCGAATGCTAACTATCGCGTGCGCAAATCCTTCTGCAACAAAAAGTGGTACCGTTTGTACAGGGGTTTATACAAAGTCAAACAAGAAAAAGAAAATCTAGTTGAATTTCGATCAATCACTATGGATTATAAATTCAGTAATATTCTCGCAGAATTTTATCAATTTCGAAGAATTTTGAAAACAAATCAAGTTTAGAAACTCCATAGAAGTAATATAGTGTTTAAAAAAGGATATTCAGATAGATATATAAATTCCAAAATATATTATTCGTTTCAGTAAGCAAAATATTGGCATATTAGTCAATTTTAATTTGAATGTATTTAAAAGTAGGTAGGTTTGCACTATTCGTTAGGGCTAAAATAATCTACGTTCCAGTCTCCAAGCAGCATCATATCTTTATTTTAGAAACAAATCTATAATGTTCAAATAAACTGATTTGTGAATTTCTTGTTTTACAGAAAAGCTGTGCTCATTGCCTACGTCAGAAAATCGGCCTTACGCCCTTGTTTGTATTCTTAGAAGTTTTGGCAGTGCTTCAAATTCGAGCAATTTAAGGGTTATCCGAGCTTGGGATACACTGTACCCAACAAGATACTTTGTATTGATATTTCACTTAAAAATTTTACATTTTGAAAGTGACTTTCTTTAAATTTTTATAGACAAAATTTTCTTATAGAGTTTTGACGTCCTAATGCAAATATTCATGAAAATACTTGTAAGCATAGCTAAGAGGGCTAGAGAATGACATCGGGTACCCGATAAAGGGTCGGGTACAAAGATTACATTTATTCTTAAAAAATAATGATATTAATCATCGCTTGCTTTGAGAAAGATCCAAGACGTAGTACCAATTGAATGCTGTTTCCCCTATCAGAAAATGATTGATGTTAATGATCATTTCATTGGACCGAGATCCATAACGTCAAATCAAAGTAAACGTTTCGGGTCGGGTTCGGGTCCATGTTTACCTCATGTTGTCACCCTCTACCTCATTGAGAAATACATATTTCTGTTATAAAATTGCTTCTTTGATTGAAATCTACAAAAGGAATTTTAAAGAAATTGAGCCATTAAAGTTTTTTGCGCAGTTATGCAAAGCGATTGATATTTAATACAAAATAAAGATGACAATATTTTACACGTTAACCTTAAATATCTGATGAATTTATGTGTTGGGATATAATTAAAGCCTAGTTATACTATTTTGATAAGCATGCTCTATTTCTAGAATATTAATTATGAACGATAAAGCATTCTGTGTGTCTCAGATGAAAAATGCGTTTGATTATAATGTTCCCTATTTGATTAGAATTTTTTAATCGTTTAATATATTTTTTATCCTGCTTTTGAATTACATTTGCATTTTCTTTTAATTGCTTAGCAATTACCTGCGAGAGATTTCAACTAATGTATATTCCTTAGCATGTAATACGAAGTAAACCGGATTTCAAAATAATCACACGTGTCGGCAGGCTGCAAGCGAAAGACTCAAAGGAATTCTAATTAGTAATGCAGTCCAGAAAAAATATTTCTTACAAAGGTTCGTATTTAACAATAATCTAATGTAATCCAATGAATCCATATCTAAGTATATGCCTAATAAAGCAACCCATGCAAAAACCTATTCTTAAAACCTACATGAAACTAATATTTAGAAACTGTTCTCATTATTCCCTTGCAAAAAGTCAAATTTAACCTTCAAAAGTTTAGTTAAATTTAATGGAAAAACTTTCGTAATTTTCCGATTAATCTAAATGGAATAATAAAAATAGAAAGGAAATTCAAATCTTTTTAGAAATTCTTGAAAAAGAGGGCGGCACTCCTGCCATTAGTATTTAAACGCCTTTATATTTGAGCATTAGGTATGAGAAGAAAAGTTAATACTTTCATGTATATAGCTCCGGTAAAAAATGAGTAAACAATTTCAAATACAAAGCCCTTCAACAACAATACACAAGTTTCTTCACCACATTAAAGTGCCATGCTTTGGACAAAAAAATTTAGGCAATCACGCTCAATCAAAAAAATTCCTATAAACAAACAAGATGGGAACAGCTACGTTATGAATTTTCACTAAACATGTCTCATCAAGATGCACAGAAGCGTTCTGCAATATCTGTACTCTACTGGAATCATAGACCACAAAACTTTACTCAAGATATCGGATATGATTCCAAAAACATTCTACAGAAACTTCAAAAAGCTGAGTGAAACGAACACGGTTAAAAAGGAAGTACGGAAGTGGACGAACCCCCAAATTTATTAAAAGTAAACGGAAAATTTTTGTCAACGTTTCTTTACTAAACCCATTGAAACCAACCGCTTATTTGAACTCAAACCTTTAAGAAACCCGTAACAAAGTTCTCTCAACATCGTCAGTGTAAAGTAACGTGCGAAAAAATTGCCGCTATTGACATAAAAACGGAAAGAAGTGGGTTAGTTTCTGTGAAACATATCCGCTGGATAGATTTTTGCAAATTTTGCAATGGCTTGCCCACTCACCGGACATTTCACTTATAGAAAATGTTTGGGGGATCATGAAAGACGATGTGGAAAAGAAAAATACAAAAAATATGAAAAACGGAAGCAATATATTTGCTGGAGTCCAAAGAAAAATTTGTAGAAAAATTTGATGAAATCAATTATGGGCAGATTTTGAAATGTGTTTCTCCGGAGACAATGTTGTCTAATTTCGTTTACATACCCTTATAGAAAACTTATTTTGCCATCGATTGATATAAATTTTGTTACTGTGCGTGTTTTTGTCGCTATGATATTGAAAAAAATGTGTTTCTAATTTTTTGGCCGGAGCCATACTTTAGGTATAGAAAAATTTCTTAGAGGAAATTTTCATCATTACTTTAGAAGGGCAGACCCATGGATGTTTCCATATCAAAGGTTTTGAAAATTTCTTTATTTTGGATAAAGTTGTTCAAAATGTGGACAAACGGTTATGCTTTGAATTAACGCTATTAAGAATAGGGTTAAAGTTACTGGATATTTGTAAAATATTGAGGTAGTGTACATCTTGCGAAAATTTTTAGGCATAAGTATCTAAATATGAGGCCAATTTTTGAACTGATAGGTGTGTAGAACAATTTACCAATTTCCAACATACTTTCGAAATACTATTCTGCTTCTGCTATAATGAATATAGGCAGCGACAAAAGCCAAGTAATTCTTAGGCCTCTTGAGTTAAGCTTTAAGTCAAGAATATTGCAAATTGCAAAAGTTTGAAGTGGTTAAGTGTCAGTAGAATGGATAAATATTAGCCGATAATTTTAGACTGTTGCAAACACTTTTAACAGTAACTTGGTGCTAGTTATTATATTATTCATAGACATTTGAAAGTATTTCATCATCAGCAATGGGTTTTTTTTAATGTTGCAAAAACACTGGCGTCATATAAAAGGCGCTATATCTTAAGGAATAAATTAGAAGACAAAAAGACATTAACTATACGCAACAATAACCATGTCTTCGTATTCTTGAATAATACAGTGAAAGGACTATTTAGATGAGGATTTAATGCAATGCATTTAAGTATCACAGTAGATATAAATAGAATCGCATGATTGACATCATCAACTTTATATCTAAGTTGGAATTAGGTTCTTAATAATGTAAATGCTGACATTCAAAAAACAGCTTATTAAATGCTCGTGATCATGATCCTTCTCATGATTGATTCTAAGAATATCAGCTATAAAAAGCTACTTCATTCGTTCCGAACACACATACATACAGGTTGAGTTAGCTTCTGGGCATTTGCATACATATAAGACATCTTGAAATACAAAAAAATATAAACACTAAACACCGGGCTTTTGGACACATTACAGCCTGTTTTTTTTAATATATGCTAAATAATCCACCTGTATGATCAATTAATATATTTCATGATTGTAAAAATTGTCCGGCATCTTTTGACTTAAGTAGCCCAGAACATGTTTCAACAAGGTAGTATGTTATTCATATGGTTAGTGTGAATAATTAGGTAATTTTTTTAATTATTTTGTTTTTTCACAATTTTAGCAGTAAATAATTAATCAGTGTATAACAGCCGATCTTTATTTAATTCAGAGTATGAAAAATATCAATTCAATCTCTTGTTGTAATTGAGTTGGAGTTTCCAAACGCGACTAGCTAGAACCGAGTCTGATTTTGGAATTTGTCTGGTAGAGATTATTATGATAGACTATCAGTATTTCATTTACTTCGATACTCACTTTATCTCCAAGTACTCTTATTTAATAAATTTTTAAGCAATTGAGAATTCAAGTTTAATTACCAAATTTTGCACATTTAATATCAATAAAAAGATGTAAAAAGCACCCATTATAATTTCAAAGAATAGTTTCGCTGGCCAATTTTATTCATCTCAAGACTACCAATTATATATATAAATTCAATTAATGTTTTTGGTATTTCCTTAAAGCTTGCTTAAAGCTTGTTAGAAACCAGTTAGAAAATCATCACACTATAGTTTTTTGCTCCAAATGGGTAGAACAAGAAATTTTTACTTTTATTAGCAATATACTTACCTTTTAATTTGCTTTATCATTAGAGTAGTCCTTTTATTTTTTTTCAAAACTTGTAAATATTGTTTTTTGGCAAATGAATCTATTAATTTTATTATTTTTAAGATTATTATTATTATTTATGATAAAATTTTAGAATACAATTACAGTAATTCAGTTATTCTTAACAAAAGCATTTGTATAAGAATAAACGTCTCTGAAATGAAAAATATAGCAATACAATGCCTCCTCATGCTAACCTCAGGGACAAATTTACGTCCCAATCGCCATCGAATTTCCAACTACGTATGCAATGTCCCCATGTCTAGCTTAAAAGAACTGATAAAATCTCTACTGTTTTTTACTGATCATTATCACATCTATTCATTGGTACTGTGCATATGGCAGTGTGGGAAACGAATCAACCCAAGAAGGGTATAAAATTATGTGTGCCATTCTTAGTCCAAGGGATACTCCTCGTTTAATTCAGACTAAATTTCTTTATACTGTGATGGTTTTCGGATGTCTATCCTCAGGGCGATGTGAGGCCTCCGCATTTTTTCAGATTGAATTTAGATGGCTACGTGGAATTACTAAACACTGTAGTCAAACGATAGATAATAAAGGTTGGAAATGTTAAGCCACATATTTGAAAGCAAGATTCGTCCCCTTGCCGCACATCTGCAAAAAGTCAAAAATGGTTGTGTGAAAACTTTTATGACTTCACCTGTACAAATTTCTTACTTCCAAACTCCCCAGAACTTAACCCTATGGATTATTTTGTATGGGGCGCAGTTGACAACACACCAATAGCTGTGCCAGTAATACAAAATCCAGTTTAATATTTAAAATTTAGATTTTTTTCAGGCCCTTTTCAGGCAGACTGCACCATCAGCTTGTTCCAGATTCCGCAGCAGGTTTGAAGATGTGATCAATGCTAATAGTGTCTGTTTCGAGTAAACTTGTTGACAGTAGTATTATGTTCCTGATATTTTTTTTCCAAATTAAAATTGTAGCTACAAAATACTTTTTTCCTTACGAGCTGTCAAACTTATCTCAAACACCCTGTATATATTAAACAATTTTTTAGAGCTATATAAATCATTAATAAGTCTCAACGTTTAAGACTCACATTACTTTTGTGAAGTCGTTGTTTTACTAATCAATTGAGCTTCAAATATAATCTCAAATTGTTACTGTATACACTAACCAAATTGAGATTATATTTGAAGCTCAATTTTTTATACCAATTTTACCGAAACGTTTCTTAAAGAAAACTCGTCAACTTTTTAGGCAACTCACTAATTACTTTTGAGTAATGAAAATGTACTAATGAATTACATATCACCAATCTATAAATAACCGTTTAGAGATGCGTTTTCGCATAGATGACTGAAATGAACAGGTCACACATTAAACATGTTTCTAACTGGTAACAGGCCTAACGTTTATTGCAATGGAAAGACATAAGTTTGAAAGTCACCGCAGGTAAGCTTTAATTTACTTCATGTATTTATTATAAGCCACTTATAAACTAGAAGGGCGTCATATTTTCAAATTTGAGTGCCTAATTCAACTATCCAAGAAGAAAACTGAAGTGCTCAAGACGGAAAAGAAAAAGTCGTTCACCATTATTTTTGGAACTGTCCAGTCTGCAATCCATGTAGTTTTTCAAAAATCGGCCCAGCCTGAACCACAACTTTGACCAGCAAACGGTCCGCAAATTTTAGTCCAATCAGTATGCTGCAAAAACAAACAGAAACCAAGCCCTAGAAAAATAAACAAAGCAACAATCAATACATAAATAAGCACCTGCAGTATTTTGTTGCTGCAAACCAAACTGATACTACACGTGGAATTTGTTTAAAATATACTTTTTGCAAGATTTCCAAAAAATGGTAGCCCACATTTCAGTCATTCAGCAAAAGCACTAAGAGGAAAATATGTCTCCAATTATATTGAAAATCTCTTTGAATTCGCTATTAGTTGACATTTTATTTCTATTCAATAATATTCGCATTTGAAACATCAGATCTAAATTTATGCTCAAGGAGTAATCGCTGTTCTAGTTTTAAATAAAATTTATAGACTTTGCGAAACACTACAACATCCATTTCATCAGACAATTCGCTTTCAACCTTCCGACATATCATTTGTTTGAATTTGTTCCTCGAGATAATTTTCCCTGCTATTAAACTGTGTCTCCGTATATGGGTGTCAAGAATGACGTAATATAGTATGTCATTATCTCAAGCTATTGATATCATCTGCATAATTGTGGGAAGTGAATAGGTTCATTCAAACATTTCAGATTATTGATAAAAGGTTAGGGTCAAGATTAGAGATATGTGGGACAGTTATATTTGGTTCCGGTACTGCCCGATCCCTGTGCCGAAAGTTTTTCCTTTGTCCCAATACCGTTAAATCAGGTCCCAAAAAGTAAATTTTGGTACCGTTCGTTGTTAGCGTCTTTAATTTACTATTACATATCAAGTTAGATTTTTTAATTAATAACGAAAATATGCAATATAACAAAATATAACAAACTAGAATATGTGGCTGAAGCTTAACACATATCAAAGCAACATGCAAAATTTGGATTAAGTGCATTATTATTAAATTGAATGCTTAATGTATTATTTACTAAGGAAGAATTCTTGAAATTATGCACATAGTTACTTGGGCACCAATCATTTGGTCCCATATCTGGTCAATAGTATTGTTTTTGTTCTCGGTGCCTGTAGGGCCAGATACTGGAACGGAACCAGCTACCGGTCCCGCACATTTAGTCAAGAAGTGTCCCTTAAGTAATTCCAAATTCAATTTTTTCGCTCCAAATTATACAAAAAAATTGCAGTCTTGGCGATTACTCCCCAACCATTTTAGTAGTCCACCCAAATTACGCAAGTACGTGCTTTGAGAAGTTGAATATTGTGGTTGACTGCATCAAGGCTTCATCAAAGTTATATGTTTGGAAAACTACAGCCAATCAATCTGGGTCAGTTAAAAATTTTGAATTTTTTTCTACTAGCATAAAAAACTTGTCCTTTGCTACTAGTTATTATTTTTATACTCAAAACATAAATTCTGTCACTAATTAATATCAAATTGTATCTAAGTAGAAATATAGAAAATAAAATGTAGTTTTAACATTTGAGTGTTTGGAATGTTGATAGGACATACTGTACCGTATTTAATAACACTTGTGATTAGTATTGTAATACAGAACTCAATTTGGGGAATGCTTATCTTCGTCCTTCGTTATTTATTTTGCATCTGAAGTACTCTTTTTTTACTGCTCACTAAAGATTTTTATTCACCGATCTCTAACTTGAGGATATCCTTTTTTCCCATCACCCTTTTCAAAGATTTCTCACTAAGTTATTTTTGCTTTTTTCTCTCCCTATCTTACATCTTTGTTATTTGGCTTATTCCGAGACATTAAGTTCTAGCTCTAATAATGACTTCTTCTGATAAATTTGACTTTGCTTTTAACTCAAAGCTATGAAAATTCACTGATACGTATATAATACAGACGCTTGCTTTAGAATGTAACAGTACAGCAAAGTCCCATTTTTTCTTAGTACCATAATATCAACTCTCAAAGCCAAGAATATGGATCTTGAGTTAAATTTCACATCTTAAGAAATATGAAATGTTTGAGATATATTTGATGGTTAATTTTTTTTATAGAAACCATCACAAATTATAAAAAGCGCTGAGTTTGTGTAGAGTAAAAATTATTGAATATCTGTTAGACAGGAGGATTGCATAAAGGATATTAAGAACTTTGAAGAAGAGCATAAATAACCCAAGGATTTGGCAAAACTAGAATGGGTAATAATTCTAAGTAAAAAAGATAATGTAATTCCAACATTTGCTTAGTTTCTATGAGAATCTTTATGAAAAAATACCATCAGAAGAACAAAAACAAGGAACTGAATTTTTCAAGAATGCGAAATAGAATAATTCTTAGAGGTATATTGACTGCTCAGTAAACCATGAAACAATAAATCTACTAGCTGTTAAGTAAAGCCAAAAGGACCATACGCATTTTGAAATACTTGCACTTGTGGGGGAGAATAAATAATTAATTATACATTAAATAGAAGACATTCTTTGTATTGCAAGGCAATATGCTCCGGAGATATGAGTGGGTCAGGGCGTTTTAGGGACAATATTTTTTAAAAGAAAGGACCAGTTTAGAGCCGAAATTTCATTTTAAGTTTTAAAACTGTTTATTTGTAAATTATTTTGTAATAATTATAGAAGTGATTCCAATTTTTTTTATTTAGGCCGAACAATATTTCTTTGAAATAAAATAGCGCCAAGAAATAATAATGTTAGGGCCGCAAATATGTGACTTGCTTACATGTTTTATGAATAATAAGACACCTTTAGGTAGCATATGGGATTATTGTCTTTCAAGACTCTAGACAGCGTCGAGTACGTAATGTGTCAACAGAAGTTTGTTTAACTAGGAATGAATTTTTAAGAATCCCGTAAAAATGCAAAAAATGGCTCCAGTTGGATAGCTATGTTAGACCCTCAACTAGCTCTGAGATAACACAAACCTTGAATAGTGATTTTTCAGACCAGTAAGATTGTTACTTACTATTTTGATAATAAAAGTTTTTGTTAATAAGGGTTTTCTTTCCCAATCATAGTCTCCTAGTGTGTTTATGTCCAAAAATGGATCATGTTCGTTATTTGAAATGCATTAGGAATTGTGCACATGCACAGGCTCTTTGGTTACGAGATTGGACCTACTAGGATTAGCAAAACCACACGCTAATAAAAGTACTCGCTTTCTTTGTTTAGATATGTGACAGATCGAATATGTTTGCATAAATCAGTTAATACCGGTAGTATTGAGCAATCATGCATAGCAATTGTAAACATTATATCAGTCAGACGTCTCCTTTATTATGTACATATACACAGGGGCAGATATTTCTGATGGGAGGTACTGATGCTCTTAATCTCGATTTTTGCATAATATTTCTCATTCTAGATTTGATTAAATTTTGATTCCTCATACATTTTTCTGCATGTTGTGATAGCAATTTTAGAGGTCTTGAAAATGTTCTAGTCCGACTTTTTACTATTGATTTTGAGTTTCTTAGAATTCGGTTAGAAATGCATTCATTTTTCTAATGTATAATTTTTTATATTTATATATAGATACATCTATTTCTGGTCCCATACTGAAATTTTAATGTGCAAAATTATGCAATGTCAATCAAACTGAATACTGAATGGAGATATCACAGATATATTTTAGCTTAGCAAGTATACCTTAATATTGAATATTAAATCAAAATGGTTGTGAAATCTGTCAAGAGAAGACCTTGATACATTGACTTACAATTTTGCTGTATTATTCTTTATTTGCATTGATTCGTTAGTCACTCTTTAGCATGATTTTTTTGTAACATTTAGCAATTAGTTTCAAATTATTCGAGTATTTATGATCGAAACTTCTATACCATGTAAAGCAAAATACTAAAATGAGGGAGATGATGAATCCCTAATATTACTAGATTTTTATATGAATTTTGTAATAATTTGTAGAATATAAACTGAACAAATAATGCAAAAAAGTGTTCAAAATTTCAGAAATTTTTAAATATTTGATACAAAATGCTAAAATTAAAAACATCTTGAATCATTTGAAAAATGCGATATAGCGAATTTAATATGTTGAAGAAAATTTTAGAAGGTGGTGAGGGGCTTCAAAAGTCCTCTCGCCGAGATCACCAGTTTTCAGAATCTGAAATAGAAAACTTAGTTTTTTCATACATGCTGACACACTTGTCCGTGTTCATCTCAACACACTTTTTGAAAAATGTCAATGAATTAATAATGATTAAGGCATCCCAACCCATGCTGTTTGGAGGATGCTTGACTTCTGTTGATTTGTAGATGGATTGATTCTTGATGTCCCTAGTGGGTATCTAGCTAATGTACTTAACAGCTATAAGTAGATCCAGTGTACAACATTTGTATTTCATACAAAATGCTAGGTTTCACTGAACACGTTGTGTACGATATAGTATTTGAGAAATATCCAAATTGTGTAGACTTCATTAGTTGCTGATAGAAAGCAAAAACAGGCCATGGCTAGCTACAAACCTCTTGAAGAACTAAAGTTTGTCATAGAAACCTATGGTTTTTCTAGGAGTAAATCTTTCATAGGTGGGGATCAATTCCCAAATTTTTGCAAAAAATGAGGTTTTTTAAAGTTCTTATAAGGCAGAAAGAACATTAACTTTTTAGGTAGAGAACTGTGGTTTTTTCGAGAAAAGGTTAGAAAACAAGTCCTCCCCAGTCCAGCCTCCCTCCGCGGCCACGTCTTTGAACAAGAATTTGTTTTAATTAGCATCTTGACTGAAATATTATTGGTTCTATTTACTAATTGCACACAGATTTATGTATGCTGTGGAAGCTGCTCGTGCCAACTCCTTTTATAATTTATTAAATACCAAAGTTTGGTGGATTTTAAGTGAAATGCAAAATATTGGATTATAATTATTTCATATATTCTTAAAAATGTGTAAAATTACTTGAAAAAAGTTGGAAAGTTTCACAAATATTTGACAAATCTTTTGTAAATTTTAGGAAAATTTACAAGTTATCTTAAAAAAATTTCCAGATATTTGGCTAATAATGCCAAACCTTTCGATCGATTTGCAAATGAAAAACAATCATTGGCACAGATTTAGGATTTCCAAATTTTCACAAAGTTTGCACGAATTAACCTAAAGCCTGCACTCCATTTTGCTTCCTCATGAAGGAGGGGGGGGGGGGG
>CABFPE010000542.1:418984-447822 GCA_900660155.1 Hofstenia miamia | reverse complement strand
CCTCCACAACTTGAGCGATGCACTTCGATCCTGGGCCGTTCTCATCCTCGATTTCATCTCTCCATCTCATTTTGGGATCTACTTCTTAGTCGTTTTTCATCTCTGGGTGTCCACTCTGATGTTATTTTCGCCCAGCTGGTGTTATTCATTCTGGCTACATGTCCTGCCCACTGTCCTTTCATGCACTTCACTTTTTCTATTATATTTATCACCCCTGTTTTCGATTTTATTATCTCGTTCCTGATCTTGCCTGATCTTATCATGCTTCGTTGGGCTACAGCAAGCTTCCTCTCCAGGTGTTTTGTTAAAGTCCATGTCTCTGCTCCATAGGTCATAGCTGGTAAGATGACCATATCCATGATTTTCCTTTTCAGGCAAGTAGGGATCTTTTTATCTCTAAGAAAGTGGCTATAGTCTCCAAATATTCTCCATCTTCATGTTATTCTCTCACCCATTTCCTTACTCAGTTCATTACCGGATGTTATCAGTCTTCTAAGTACTTGTATTTTCACTCCTGTTCTTGGTCTTCTCCTAGCCACCTCATTACACATGATCTTGTTCAGCTTCAGTCCATCTTTCTTTCCTTCATTATTTAATTCTTCCAGCATTTCTTTCAGCTTCTTTTCACTTTCAGCATCTTAGATTACTTAGTCTAACTCCATTGATGTTGATACCGGCTTCGATGTTCATCCTCATGAGATCTTCTCCACAACTGCTGTAAACATTACTGGTGATAATGTATCACCCTGACGTACTGCTTTCATTATTTTAATCCGTTTACTGAGCTTTTCTGTTTTTATCTTTGCTGTTCCTTCCAAACCATACAAGTTAAAATTTAACCTAATACGCAAAAATATTAACATACATAATATCATACTATTTGAAATATGATGTGTCAATTTGTAAATTTCTTCGAAATGCGAAATAATGATTGTTTTTGCAATAAATAATCCAAAATTTCTTTCTAAAATTTTTATTTTTGGAAATATATTAAGGGGAGTTAATTATCCACAAAGTGAGATTACCTCCATAATCTTGTTGGAAAAATTGTTATACTGAAAAAGCGAGATTAAAAGCATATGAATACTATAACTACATCCTTAGATGAAAAAAACAGTAGACATGTACCCAGTCAAGAAATTAAGTCTTGCCCAAGACACCTGCAAGCTATACATAATCGTTGATATTGAAATAAATATAGTGAAAATAGGAGAGTATATGATAATGACGAACCTCTAAGATTTAACGAACTTAATTCCAAATACATTGTTGGAACTCAGTTTGTACTGGAGGAAATTGTATTTGAAGCAAAAGTAAGGATAAACTTTTATATAAAATTTATTGTTATAACTTTCTAAAAAATTCTACTCCATTTTCAATTTATAATAAATTATCTTGTCAGCATTCACTTAACAATTCAGTTCTATCAAGATAATAAATGAGGTTCAGCAAGACTCATGTTCTTTATTCAGAATTTATTTACATATAGAAAATATTGGACTTGGAATATTTTGAAGGCAAATCAAGTTTTGATGTCTCGATAATTGGGAACTTAGAGTAATAAAATTGTTCAAGCTTCGAAAATTTTTAAGAATTATAGAAATTAATACTGAAAAAATCTTGGCTAGGAATCTAAAATATATTATTTGATTTTGTTTGAATACAGCAAATATACTTCAATATGTTTCACATGTAATATCCTACTGTCATTATGCATCCCGAGTGACAAAAAATAAAAACTGCGATACAGTTCCTAGATATTTAAGCACAACCTTCATTTTGACATTTTTTTTGAAAATCTTTAATAAGGACAATGTCAAACATTTATTTAAAAGAGCCAACATTATTTCATTTCGATAAAAAAACTGAAGTAAATGTATACTTGCATCACAAACAAATAAATAATTAAGAATATTGGTATATATTGAACTATAAATTCACTGTTGAATAAATCATATACAAAAGCATCGGATATAAAGTAAACAAAATCTACGTACAGTGTTGTATCAATTTGTCCAATTTGGAAACATTTGAAGCCAGTTATTTCTAGTCTTTTGTTTGACTGAAATTCTAATTTTGGCATTTTTGTCGAAACTATACAGTTTTTTAAATCTATACAACTTTTGAAAAAAATGTGAATTTTTGAAAAGCAAAGACGGTCATCCCAATTCAAATCTATTGTACATACGCATTCGAAATAATAGCAAATATAAAAATTTATCTTTGCGATTTGTGATAATTTTTGAAATGCAAAATATAAATATTTTCTGATTCAATTGTTAATAATAGCATTAAATCATGCATTTTAGACATCAAATTATCATTTTTTGAAAAAATATGTAGTGATCTATAACTGCTTCTATCAAATTCTTTTGTAACATTGCCTAGATATGCTTCTTTATGGTGTAATCAACTCATTAATATATTGATGAGAACTATCTAGCTTACACATCTGAAATATGTTCCCTATCAAAATATATTTTCGCTTCATTTCTACGTGAAATCTAAATTAGAGAGCGGAACCAACTGTCTGCGTGCAAATATACATAATAAATAAGTACACACACCTTAAACATGTGTGATTGACAGTTATATGCGAACAGTAGTCTACAAGAATTTAATATTTTATAGTTTAGGTGAACATTTACATTTTGGCGTTTATAGATTATCGCTAAGAAACAACATTAATATTAATACACGATGTTAGATTTTTGAAATTTCCAGTATGACCTTCAAATTCAAGGTAGTTAGCAACAAACTAAGGTTTCGATTAGTAATTGAACTACCAGAAGATTTCTCAAAGTTATATATTCATTCCAATGAAAAATCCTATTTTGTATAAATATTCAATAAAATTGGGAAATTCTTAAAAAATTTAAAACCAATTTTGACAACGATGCAGACTCAATGGCAGTCTGACTTCAAATTCTTGCTTTGAATGTTATCAGTATTTCAATGATGCATGCGTGGTAGTTTTTGTCCTATGACAGAGTTGTAAATGTGTTGGATCTTGCTAAATTTTTGGGTTGGGCTGGGATATGTTTTTATAAAAATATATAAATGGGTTGGGTCAATGCTTCAGGGTAATGTGGTTCATTATAGGGTTATCGAAACGCATTATTTATGCACTCTTGAAAGAGACTTATATATTTTTGTGTTAAATTATTTAGATTTCAGTATAAAATATTTACTTTTTAACAGTGGCATACCAGCAATTTTTAATTAGGGGAGGCACCAGGGGGCCAAAATATCTATATCTGAGATGGGCCTAGTTGAAATTTCATATATATATAAATTACATATATATATAAATTATATATATACTGTATATATATATATAAATATATATATATATATGTATATATAATTTTTTCAATTTAAGAGAAACAAAATACAAAATAAAGACTAATAAACATCGGTATTATCATATTTCTACACTAAATGCTGAATATGTGAACCATTCTGCTCTAAAATAACTTCACAATGGAAGGTAATCTTCATCAATATTTATTGATTGGATCTCTGCTTTGCGGATGGATGCTTTTCGCAATAGCTGCATGAGAATTTTGATATGCCCAAATGACACAGTTCAGCATAAAAAAAGCAAATGTAGTCCCAACTTAATTACACATCATATAAAAACTTCGAGCAAATAAAATATCAAAAACAACTGTTCAAAATGATGGTGTTGCCACCTCCCTTTTCATAATTGTTTTAAAATACTTTTCATGAAGATTGTGTTATTTGTTGTGGATTTGGACTCCTTTTACTCTAGCTTCTCTAGATTTTTACATGTTGACTATTACTTTTGGGGCATTTTTAAAGAAAGTTTGATCATCAGTTTAAACCCCAGTCATTGAAGCTTTGAGAGAAGAAATAAAGACAGAGATTCAATCAATGAGAATTGATGAAATCTAGAGAGCAGTGGGAAAAGTTACTTCATCGTTGTGAAGTTATCTTGGAGGGATTTATTGTAGAAATATTATAATTCCCATGTGTAACTGTCGTTATGGTGTATTTTGTTACATTTAATTTGTACAATTTATATCTGTTTTGTGTCGAGGGGTGAACAAATTCAATCACGAAATTCCCTCAAAGACCTCGGATATATTAAATGAACATAATTGATTCAGAGTCAATTGGTATGAAAATCAAAATTCATTCGACCAATTTTTAAGTAAGGGGGGCAGCGGGGTGGCCATTATATCTCGAGCGAGGGCCTTGGGCCCCTGGCCTCCCCGTCTGTGCGCCACTGCTTTTTAATATATTTAGTATTAATACAGTTCTACATTTTAACCATATTTTCACTAGCATTACCTTAAATTAACAAACCGATTTTTCTACACTTTTGAACAATGTTGTCCTAGCCTGCCAAAAAAATATTGAAGGCCCTTGACATGGACGCATCTATGGGTTTGTGTGCACTCCAGTAATGCAGTTTTGTGTTGAGAACTATTCCTGTGCTTGTAGTATAGAAAAATATTGTTCTTCAATGATAAAGCCTGTCTCATGTTTTTTATAATTTAAGCAATATAGAGCAGAGTATTTGTTGTCGAAAACGCATACAATATTAAATGAAACATGTTCAATGCTGTTTGAATTGTAAAATTTCAAAAAGTATGTAATTACTTTTAACCTTAGACTGCCTAGTGTTCATAATATTTTTTCAAGACTCTTAGCAAATTTGAGAATCGTGAGGCATGGGCAGGTCTATTGGGAACATGATTTAATGCAATCTTGAAAATTTCTATTAAACGAATTGTTCAAAAGATTAACCATTTTTTTTGAACACTTCGAATTTTAGAAAAAGATTTAACTTCTTTCCATACCTAATATGTATGTATTTATATGGTTTTGAGCCCATGGAAGCAACAAGGAACTGTGACTGTTACTGGATATGTGCAAAGATATTCCACACCCATTGAAATGTGCCTTGCACAAAGTCAGAGGTCGCGGGGTAAGAGGCTTTCAGATTGAGCATAGCGGTAATAGTTTTTGAGCTATAGCAGACTTGTCAACGACCCGTAATTTCTAAGCTCGGCTCAGCTCGTTTAAACTTTAAATAAATTTGGCTCGGATCGGCTCGCCACAGAAAATCTTTCAATGAGGCTCGTTTCAGCTCGGTATTTTTTTTAAAAATATTGTGCTATCAGAATTTTTTCAATTGCTGTTCCTATTTTTGAATAAACATTTCTAAAACACGATTATAAGTAAGGAATATTTAATAAAAAAATAAGAACAATCTGCATAATCAAGCAGCACTATAATTTTTTTTTGCTTAAAAACGGCTCGTTTTGAGCTCGTTGTATATCCAATACTCTGCTCAAGCTCGGCTCTTTGACAAGTCTGAGCTATAGTCGTTTAAAATTTTTTTTAAAGAATTATGAAAAATTTTCAAAATTCCTCAGGCTGTTCAAGGTTAAACAGTATTTATGTCTAAGGAAAATACAGTAGTATGACCCTAAGAAGTCACTTAATTTCTATATTTTTCTTAATTTATTCTGTATTTTACCATTTTTGTAATTCATGTTTTTGCTTGATTAAAATTAGAATTGTTGATTGCTAAGAACTGTATTGCAAAAAAGTAGCACTTATTGAACATACATCATGCAATCTCATTTGCTTAATAAAAATTCGTATATTAATAAATATTGTACATTTGAAAATACCAGAACTAAAAATTCGATTATCAATAACTTTTCCCTCGTGCTTCTTACCATTTAGACTTTTACAAATTGCAATGATCAAGAATTGCTCGTTATCATTAAAAACTACATATAAACTCATTAAATATATACTTGGACTTTGACACCTTAAGAACTCGAATAATCATCGAAGCCAAAAAATACAACTTTGGTATCCAAACTACGAAGCATTCCGTGTGGTAATTTGCATTGCATTAGAAAAATGCCATAACATAAAAAATAAAATAATTCTAAGTTTTGAAAAGTTTATACACTTAAAAATTGTTAATTACAAAAAATTAATTGATAAACACTTCAATTGCTGCGCATAACATGACGGTAAAATGTCGTGCAAGGATAAATATAGAAAAAATTTAAATGTGTGGAGAATGTTCAGTGTGATCATTTTATATCACTGTGAAAACTTCTGATACCTTTTCCACATGGACTGATTCTAGTCAATTGGAACATACTTTTAAAATATGTCAAATTTTTACCCAAATTTTAGTTATTTTATGCTAAGAAAAGATCAAAATTGTCCTTAGCGTAATATGTTATAAAATGATATTTATTTTAAATGAAAAGTGATTTGTAGTTTATTGTGATCACAGTATCTTCATTTGTGCAACCATTTTCTCTCAAATGTTTCTACTATTTATTACAAACTAGCAATCACTAGATAAAATATAGCTAAATAATAATAAGTATTATTTATTCTATGCTTAAGGAAATTTATTGCAGGAACCTTGAAAATAACTTACTATATGTTTTGTAAGAAATCCAGAATCTGAAGCTGTGTATTTATTATATATCTACAATTTCTAATATAAATATTGAACATTGTGCTGATAATAGTTTGTATTTCAGTGATTAAATTCATATTAAATATTAAGTATTGTATAAAATATTACTATATTTTACGTAAATGCTTTCAGGAAATGTCTTACTAGCAAAAACACAAATGTCTGCGTAAAGTATACATTAATTAATCAGCAGTCCTACCTAAGCACACTTTACTGACAGATTTTTTAAGTAAGCAACAGGATATTATTAATAATTCAACTAATTGGTGAAAGCTGATCGTTTGTGATTTCATAGTATTTTAGATATGAATTTTTAATTATCTCTATCACTTCAACTTCATATTTTGCATTGAATAATAAATTCAGTAATTTGAACCTCCATAGTAAAAAATATTAATTTGCAAATTTGAATATTAATTTGATAAATAGCTTTTCTATATTGTGCAAGTTGGTTAAAAAATGTAAAAAATTTATGGATAAATACTTGTTAAGGATGCACATCTCAAAATGATGAAGAAATGTAGAAAATGAAGAAAGTCCATTGCTACACCATTCTAAACTGTGTTTGTTTGCAAAATTTTAACTGTAACGTTCAGTAATTGACTAATTTCTAAAGAGATTCCATTAACATATATATAATATCAACTCCTTCAAATTTCATAACTAAAGTTCAATATTTTTAAGGATCTTAATTCACAGTAGAAATTTGATATACATTTCTTATCGAAACGACATTTTTGGCTTCTCTGGAAATTATATTTGCAATTCTAATAACTCCGTTATTCCTCGTTATTGTGACCAATAAAAATTTCATTTAAAAATATTTGTTGTGGGCTGTAGGATAACATATTAACAATTAAGAAATCGTAAACATTTATTCATATACTCAACTTTCTGTACCCATTTAATAACAAAAGCGTACATCAAAGTTTGCAATGTTTCTTGATCCATACATTCCTTTACCTCCCAACCAGTGGAGTAGCGTGGAAAATTTTGGACCAAAGGCCACCTGATATAAAATGTACATAAAAGAATTTTAATGAATAGGATATTAATTTCATGTTAATTCAACATTATATTATGTACACTTATGCTGATTTTGCCGGGGAATTCAATATATGGTTATGGTTTTACAACAGGTACATTTTCATTTTCTACATGACCAATTTAAGTGTGCCATGTTTTGTACTATTAAATTTGAATCATTGTTATGATATCCAAAAATTATGGTGGGAGTTTTTGGTAAAAACCTTGTAGCTCTAGTATATGCTAACACACAAGCTATCTCAATCAATAGTAATATTCATAATTCGTTTCTTAAGCATTTATAAGCAACAATTTATGCCCATTGATTTCCAAACATTTTAGCATGATGAAACTTCGCCACATCATGCCACTTTCCAAAATTAATATTTTAGATTGACCAAATTCATTATCTGTTCCTATAAATCAAAGTAAAAACTTAGCTGTAATCTGGAGATGTTCACAGAAATGCCAAGCAAAATTTTAGAATCGAGGAATTTGCAAAATCTTTGGTCTGCAGTAGATATGTCTATGTATTCAATAATGCATGCAAGCAAAGGTGTGCACTGAACGATTGTCATAACAATACTTGCCAGTAAGTCAAAAAAATTCTAATTATTAGGGAAAATGTATAAAAAATTTATTTACAATAAAAAATTTTGTCATACTTAGATAGGTTTACAGATGCGCATTTTACTCCTTACCACAAGAACTTACTCCCAAAAACCACGAATATACAGATATTCTTCTAAACAAAGAATTCTAATCTATTAAAATTCAAATTGTTATTATTTATAAACAAATAAGCTACGAGATGAGACTTTGCACAAAATATTTTTTCATTTTTTTCACTCAAATCATGTTGTGGAGGTCGAATTTTATTTAAGTCAAGCCTTTATATAAATGCAACATCAATGTGAGTATTAAACAAAACGTGGTTAGGAATGTAGGATTCTTTGTTAGCCAATATTTCGCAAAAGGCCCATTGCTAAGGTACGAAGAATTCTTTAACAAAATTCACATTATTAGCGGGCCCATCATCGACTGGCCCTTGCACTTTGTTGATTGGCTATTAAACGACGCTCCGTGGTTTCTAGATAGATTTGAGTTTGAGACTTTCGTAGCAGTTTTTTAGTTGATATGCAACTTTATATATTAAACGGAATATTAAAGTTCACTCAATTCAAATTTGGAAATTTATTATCTGTTCAAATATTAAGAGTTTTATATATATTTTTTAAAATTCAGTAGCTGGGCCGGGCCCCTAAAGACGCGACGCCACTGCTCCCACCAATGTTTTTTCAGATTATTGGTATTATTTAATTCTTGACATACATCCTCTGCAGTGGCGCATCCAGAGGGGGTACAGAGGGTATGTACCAGTCTTGTCAACGAGCCGAGCTGAGTTTGAGCAGAGCATTTGATATACAACGAGCCCAAAACGAGCCTTTATTAAGCCGAGCCAATTTATAGTTCTGCTTTTTAATTTGCTTATGCAGATTTTTCTTATTTTTTTATTCAATATACCTTTTTATAACCATATTTTAAAATGTTTATTAAATAATTAGGAAGAGCTATCTAAAAATTTCTGAGAATGCAGTATTTTTTGAAAAAATATCGAGCTAAAACGAGCCACATTGAATGGTTCTATGTGGCGAGCCGAGCCGGCCTAGCCGAGCCGAGCTGAAAATACTCAAAAGTAAAACGAGCCGGCAGAGCCGAGCTTAAAAATGTCGGCTCGTTGACAAGTCTGGTATGTACCCCCTAAAAATTTAAACATTATTAAAGATGAAATGAACATCGCAATAATTATAATCATTTACGGCCTTCATTCATAGTGTTCTTAAATCAATTAATGCATTCAATCAACATTAGTTCCCGCGTCTGAAAATTTTAGTTGCAAAAGTTAACTGATAGAGGAAAACTACACTTTCATAATAATTTTTATGTGCTTAGTTGAACATGAATCGCAAGAAGAAAATATCCGGTTCGCAAAGAATAACAAAAATCAAACAACAGAAGCTCATTGATCTTTAAAACCATAACTGACTTCTTTTGGGAACCAACGCCCATTTGTACCCCACTAGCACAAAGGAAGGCAGATCAGAATTCAGTACCTATTTGTGCCTCACTATCAGAGAAGATCAGAATCCAATGCCTATTTGTGTCTCATCGTCAAAGACTGCTCTAGATCTGGACACATCTACAGCGAATATATCTGTTCCTGTGGCTTCTGTTTCAAGTGCAGTGAATGAAGATATAGCACATATAATTGTATCAAAGCCGAATTTTTCTGCTGCAGCTAAAGTCATATTGACTCAATAATCGTCAGTTACCTATTGGAAGTTACAAATTCCATTGTCAGAAAATCAGTAAAGGGTCTAGAAATCTGATTTATACTTTTCAGAGATCATGGCATTCAGAATTTCATTGGTTAATGTACAGCCCAACATTAAAAGGAGGCTTTTGTCGTACTTGTTTGCTGTTTCGAAATGTAAATGATCCTTCCTTCAAAAAAGCAGTAACTTTGGTTTCAAAACCCTTTCAAACATATTCAAAAACCAAAGAAAAAGATGGTAAGCTTCCACTTCATCCTAACATGAAATATCATCAGAAAACACTTGAAGCTCAAGGTTTATTTATATCTACTGAAACTGACCTACGCGTCGAATTGATTATCAACTATCACCTAAATCGAAAAAAACAAACAGAAAATAAAATGATATTAAAGTCTTTAATTGAAACAGTGCTATTTTGTGGTCATTATGGTCTACCTTTACGCAGCCATCGCCTCAGCAGTGACTCAAAAAATAAAGGTGTATTTGATGGGCTCTTGACATTGCAAGCAAAACACAATGAACTTCTAGCTCAACATACACAAAGTGCAGCCAAAAATGCTAATTACATGTCTTGGCGAATCCAGAATGAAATAATTTCTCTTCTTGGTTCTCAAATTCAGAATCAAGTTCTATCAGACATTTATAATTCAGAGCTAAGGGTATATAGCATCATAGTTGACGAAGTGATGAATATGCAAATACTGAGATAATATCAATTAATTTTCGATTCATTGATTTATCTTTGACTAAATTCGGGAGGAGTTTCTTGAATTTCGTCATTTGGCTCGAACAACAGGAGAGTGCATATCTGAAGAAATAGTTGATTTTTGTCTACACAATAATCTACCACTCGAAAACCTGGAAAAATGGTGGGTGCAGACTTGGTACTCTACACTCATTGCTATGCTCACAGTCTTAATCTTGAAATATCTTTTTCATGTAAACTTCCAGAAATTCGAAATGTCATTGGTGTCATAAATGAGGCTCTTAATTTTTTTTCATTTTCATCTAAACGCCAACGTTTTTTGAAATGATTATTTCAACGTTTACTCCTGTTACAAATGTTCACAGAATTATTGGACTTTGTAAAACGAGATGGGTAGAAAGGTACGATGCGCTTACACGATTTCTGGAGCTCTATGAAGTCACTGCTATATGCTTCGAAGCTATTGTAAGTCCCCATCTGTATCAAGAATCAAACAGCTCTTTGCAGTTAATTGATTTAAATTGGGATCGGGAAACAAAGATTGAGGTACAAGGATTATATTCTTCCATGACATCTTTTTCAAATATTATTTCATGTTTTATCTTGATGAATTCTTTAGAAATCGTACGACCATTAGCTTCAAAATTCAAAAGACGTGCATGAGATGTTATAGCAGCACACTCTCATAGACAATTCTATAGACATCCTTTAGAAAACTATAGGATCCAAATTGATGACTCTTTCACTGATTGGTTTAAATCTGCATCCAATTCAGCAGATAAACTTAATATAGTGCTTGAAAATGTAGAATTATTGCAGGTCGACAACAAAACAGATCCAATGTAGAATCATCTAATACAGAAGACTATTATAAACGAAGCATCGCTATTCCAGTTTTAGACAACCTATTAAATGACTTACAGCTGCGGTTAAAAGACCGTTTTTGTTTGAAGCTCTTTCAATATGTCCGGCTAATGTTACAAATTTGCTGATTGATGACATTATTCAAAGTTTTGAAATTTGATCAAGAGATTTGGCCTCTCCTCTTATTTTACGCAATGATTTGCAACGCTGGCAAAATCAATGGAAATTGTCAGACGAATGTCCAATTGCATTCTCGATGCTCTTTTGTACGCTGACAAAGATGTGTATCCAAACATACGAGCACTTTTAATAATTGGCACTACATTGCCAATTTCTTCAGCTGAAGCAGAACGCTCATTTTCCACCCTAAGACGGGTAAAAAGTTATCTACGATCGACTATGCGTGAAGAAAGGCTTACTAGCTTATGCCTATTAAATATTCACCTAGACTAACTATTGACAATGATGAGGTTATTGCAAATTTTGCAAAAGTCAAACCTCAACGTCTATTTCAGAAACTTAAGTTGATGTTTGTAAATAAAGTTCTTATTAAAATGTGCCTATACATCCATAAATTGTTTACGTAGTTCGATTGAATTGAATTTTTTGATAAGCCATAATTTTAATTGTAGATATTTGTGCCAACTTTTGGTGTACCCCTCCTCAATAAAAATCCTGGGTGCGTCTCTGCTCTGCTTTAGATTTCCCTGAAAGATGAAATGCACTGGTGATTCACCTGGATTTCTTGCAAGTAATTTAAACTCGAAATTTTACGACTTTTCAAAAGCTGCAATTTTGACAGTAAAAAATTTCCTGATTTAGAGGTATTTTACATTGACTTAGGACGCTAAGTTTATTTAATCAGAAAGCCTTCAAGGTGTTTATGCTAAAAGTAATTGCTTCAGATTTATGCTGAAGAACATGCACAATTGAAATGACAATCTGCTTTTTCAAAGTTGTAAAATCTCAAATAAACTACTAATGAAAGCATTTTACCATCAAAGATGAAAGTGGTTCGAAATAATCGTGACGATATCTTCCTGCCGCATAGGCAAGATGTCCCACCCTTTCATGTCCGCCCCGCCCTATTCGTTCGCGTCCATTTTCTCTCAATCAAGCAACATATGGTTGCTGTAACTTTCTGAAAATAATTTTTTATTTTAATGAGTTGATTAAAATTTCTTACAGTAAAATATTTTTTTTACGGGTAACTGACTAGTGTTCTGCGGCCATGCCCGCGG
Organism: Hofstenia miamia; assembly: GCA_900660155.1. Taxonomy (NCBI): domain Eukaryota; kingdom Metazoa; phylum Xenacoelomorpha; order Acoela; family Hofsteniidae; genus Hofstenia; species Hofstenia miamia. The sequence goes on along the minus strand of CABFPE010000542.1, from coordinate 435,162 downwards.
CCAAGGCTTAGCCATTAGCCGCCCAAAAAGGCACGGTCAACTGGCCTTGCTGCGGCCAAAGGTTTTCTTTTACAGCCATAATCCCGTCTATGATTCATTTCTGAGCATTATGATAAACAATATATTTCATGATTTTATTTGTATTTATTTTTAAAGTTCGACCATTTTCTTTAATTGTTCGAACTATGAGTATGGTTTAATAGTTTCATTGAAAATTGCAGTATTTCACTGAGTAGTCGAAAAATCCTCCGACTACGGCAAAAAAATCACCGCTACCGGCTGGCTAGGTCCAAAGGACTTACTACCAACGGCAGGGAAAGGTCAAAATTTATTTTACAAGGCTGGCTACTTTCAAGAAAACTACCTTGACCGCAATACACTAACCGACTGTCATAACTGGTTTGCTTCAGCGATAGAACCGAGTCTGACTTTTCGGTCCAAGCTCAGCCTTCAACCGTTGTCTTATTTTAATTTCGGGTTGGGCCTGGTCTGTTTTTAGTGACAACTCAAGGCCTGTCGATTTACCTGAGGATTTTTGTGAACTGCGCTTGTTTTCTTAGAAACCACACCTGTTCATAAATGCCAGCTCTAAATACCCAGTGTATCCAAATCTATTGCAGTGTCGTAAACACCTGGGCTAATTCACCTGCTAGATTTGCCTTCCTTGCCCGGCCCAGTTTTGGTTCGGATCGATTGCTAGTTTCTGATAGGGATGACTCAAATCAGCTTTTCATCCAATTGACTGCAGCGCGAATTTAAATACCGTAATTAACCATATCACGGTTTAATTTTGCAAATTAAACAGTAATCAAAATTTTGTCAAGCGCGCACTACTGATTTTTAATCTGCTCAATCGTTCATTTTAGAATGGATTCATTAAGACACAGCATGTCTTGCGTCAATCATTAAATTACCAAAAAAGACTTAAAGGACTATTCTAGATTGCGTGCCGCCCTATGAGGTTTTCTAATTGCTTTCAAATGAATGCGCAGTCGTTCGATCAATTACTGCAATTATTTATACTAAGAATAACATAATGCAAATACACATTTTTCGTAAAGAGATTTTTCTGTTTCATTGGTTGGAGCTGGGCCATAGTATCAAGTGGCGTCATATGAGGGGGTGCTCGCCCCGGGTAATACAATTTTTATTTTCCAAAAATAGAAATAAAACGTATTATAAGCAATTTTAAACACGTTTGGGCCCCAAGTTCAGAATTTGGAATCTTTTCGGACCAAACATTAAAATAAAAACATAATTAAATAAATATAGCAAAAAATTGAAAACCAAAATTAGAAAAAATCTTTAATAAACGATTTTAGACTATTTTGGAGGTCCAAAAGGTATGCAGGTACAACATATTTATTACCAAGTAGCTAGAATACACCAAATCACTTACTGAAAATGTAATACGTAAATTTGGGAGTTGTGAAGTGGGGCCCCGAGTTGACATCCCGAACCAGGTCGAGAAATTTACCGTGACGTCACTGATAGTAACATGAAAAAGCTATTTGTTTTTGCAGTTTCAGAAATTAGATTATACAAGTAAATTTAGGCTAAACAATCAACAATGTCAAATGTTGCATATGCTTACATATATTATATTGTTTTAATTAATTAAATTCTAAATATGAACATTGATATCAGGCAACGAAACCGTTGTTTACATAAAATAAAGCTCTAATATTTAATACATGTAATGAGCTAAATAACAGCTTGATCCTTCTTTCCAAGTAAGTTAATTAAGTTCAATTTTCAAGAAATCCGCTTCATAAAACTATTGTCATAATTTTGCTTGTAAGAAAAATCCCCTCCCTATGAATTACAATTCGCGTCTTGCATTTGAATGAATTAATGCCTCTCATCGTGTCGAATTGATCAATTAATTAATTACGAAACTCGAAATTTATTATAAAATAGATGTGTTTTTACCTTAACTACCCGGATTTTAAAAAACTTGATCGAACTTGGAATATTCTTTTAAAAATACTCGTTTCGAAAACCCTGTGATTTAGTTAAACTGTGACTATAAACGTGAATGCATATTGGACCATTTGCTATATCACATTGGTAAAATGAAATTTCATCGATATTCAGAAAATAGCAAATTCCTTTATTAGTATAAAACGATTAGTTGAAAACCGTGTGCTTTTTCATTTAGTGCATGTATTGGAATTCCATAGATGAGCGTGTTTAATTAATTTTGGAAAGATCAATATTGGAGGCATGAAAATGTTTCAATTCTAATCCTCTTAAGGAATTAGACGGCTGAGTGGCTAATTTGCAATACACTTTCGTTGGTGATTATTTTGGCAAATAAGCAATTTAGCAACGCGATTGGCTATTGAATAATTACGTCTGTATTAAAGCTATAGTAATGCATGCACTACAGAAGATCTAGCATACATCTTTAAGCGATGAGCACTTTTGATCACACCGTGGATATGCTGGCAACGCCGAGTGTTTGGCGACAGTCCATACAAAACACGCTTCCAGGCGAAAAGCCCATAAAAATGTACTGGGGTAAGAGACATATGTTAACACTTTTCTAAATTAAACTGCATTAATATTGAGTACAAAATAATGATTGATCTCATGTATGGGTTGTTGGCATTTCGCAAATAGTTCATTTAGAAAATATAAAAATGGTAAATCAACATTTTTTTGCAGTTTTACATTTACATTTTATAACAGAAAATAGTTTTATAGAATATACTAGAATACTATTGAGTATTGTTCTTTTATTCCTTTGTGTCAGCATTTTCATAAACAATAAATTTAAGAGCAATTAGTTATTCTTTGACAAATTAGAGCCTACGCAGTGACCAAACCACATTTATTCTTTCGTTAAATGTAGATATTAAAATTTGAATGCAGCACACTTGATGATATTAATTCTTTATTACAATATTTGAAGTTTTGAATGTGCAAAGCTTGTTGAAATTTAAATCAGCACTGTACGTCTGCTTCCGTTGAATAATATTCTTCTCGACCCCAAGATTTACGTCTTTTGCAATGTGTTGCCTGGTCTCATCAAGCATGATCAATAAATGTATATCCTCGATAATGTTGGAATAATTCCTGTTACACGTTTGTGTATCCATTCCGCTTCACAACTTAATCTAATCGCATTCGCATTATATAAAATTTTCACAAAATAAAATAAAAAATCTTTGTCTTCTAAATATATATATATATATATATATATATATAATCATCAATTTAGAATTTATTNAATGCAGCACACTTGATGATATTAATTCTTTATTACAATATTTGAAGTTTTGAATGTGCAAAGCTTGTTGAAATTTAAATCAGCACTGTACGTCTGCTTCCGTTGAATAATATTCTTCTCGACCCCAAGATTTACGTCTTTTGCAATGTGTTGCCTGGTCTCATCAAGCATGATCAATAAATGTATATCCTCGATAATGTTGGAATAATTCCTGTTACACGTTTGTGTATCCATTCCGCTTCACAACTTAATCTAATCGCATTCGCATTATATAAAATTTTCACAAAATAAAAGAAAAAAATCTTTGTCTTCTAAATATATATATATATATATATATAATCATCAATTTAGAATTTATTTTAAGTCATAAATCCCACTGAATATAGTTGAAATAATTTTAGTTTACTATATACTGTACTATATATATGTAGATGCTGGTTGATGAGTTATATATAAAAAATGGTTTTGCAAATTTGTTAATGCATTTAATCCATTGATATATTCAATTTTTTAGTAAAGTATTATATTTAACTATACTTGCATACAAATATAGTATGTGTAAGTGCCATTTTCTTGCATAAAAAATATTCCTGCTCAAATTAATAAGTTTCTTTTTATATGTATAAAGTAGTTAAAAAGTGAATCATTTTGCCAATGTCATTTTAAAAAATAACGTATTCATATTGCAAAATAAAAAATTTGACAGTAAAATTATAGAGCAAACTGTTGAAGAAATGATTGCTGATCGACAAGAAGAGCTGGATAGTTTGGCTAAGAAAAAGAAAAAAAGTTTTTTAGATGATGCTGGTCCTGAAGTTTACAGCCTGGTCATGGTAATGTTTTCAATCATTAGCTCATATAACGATTAAATGAAGTTTATATTCTCAAATACCAATGTATTGAATAATTTTGTGAGATGTCATAATAAATTTGGCTATTAATTCATAATTGGTAAGCAAAAAGTATTATAAAAATGTTTTGATTCAAATAAATATTGAATAACCATGATTAGTATTTCCATTGCTAAAGTCGATTTTTAAAATTCATAGACAATATCTATTAATGTAACCTGATGTAACCCTTAGGAAAGATTCTCATAAAAATATTGTATGTCCATGTAAGCATGCAATTATCCTGTTTTTAGGCATTAGATGATCCAATCGTTTTGGTACAGTATCAATTGCTCCTATTGTTTCGAATGCTTCATTATTAACTGTTTTCCGCATCCACTTTTTAAATATTTAACGAATCTACATGAGTTAGATTTTTTTTAATGAGCATGCCATTTTTTAAAGAATTATTTGCTTTCTGTCAGAAATGGAAGGCATTGAATGCGCTTAATCACAGCCTATAACCATTTTGGTTTGTAGGCCATTACTCAATAAAACAATTCTTTTACTGTAAAAATTTCCTCTTATTAATGTTCCTCCCTCCCAAACCTTCAGAAGTAATGTTCTTTCTTTTAGCTCGAATAACTCATCAATGTTCAAAAGTCAGAGAAACTACTTAACTCCTAATTCTAAAATCTGAGAAGCTTCTATTCTGATTATAAAAAATAGTATTAGTTTATTTTGCAATTCTTTTGAATAAACTGACATTGGTACCTAAAAAGCCAGAAATAGGACTATATAATGGCTAAATATCAATTGCACAAGTGCACACCATGCGGCAACTGAATTTTGTGTACTGTATTGCAATATATTTTGGATAGTTTTTGAACGAGATTATTAGTTGAGTTTGACTAAATGGGAATTTCCAATGAAAGGTAGAAATACATTTTTCCATAACTTTAAATCCAGAGAAAAATGATCGCTAATACAATTTATTTAGAAATACACGAATATGCGAAAGGAAGAGTTTCGGAAAATTCACTACAGTGATATTTCAGTAAGTATTGAAAGAAATTTTTAATTTTCACGTCTTTGAATTTTTTTTTCATTGAAATAGCGGTTAGTAATAATTCAAATTATTTAATTCCATTATGTTAACTATATCTTAACCTTATCTAAAATGTTAACAATAGCAATAGTAGATTTTCAATTTGAACTAACCTTAGGCAAACTTTCAATTATGCGCTTGAGATATATGCTTTAGCGGTAGATAATTAACGAAAGATGTTAATAACAATCTATAATGTTAAAGTTAATAATTTTTTAATGACAGCATCCATACATGTACCATGACTGATTCAAAAATAGGTCTACACTGGAGAAATAGTATATTCTAAGTATCTACCAGCTGTAAATTTTCTGTGAACTATACATGTAATATGAAATATGGAAATAATCTAAGAAGTGTTATGATTTCCATTTGCAAAGCAGTTTATGTAAATGATAGCTGGCATTAATTTGACAATAATGATTTTAAAATTAAGATTATGCTAGTCAACCGATAATGAGAACTGCATTCTTGCAATCAAAAAATTCTTCGCATAGTTTCAGTTATATGATAGAAAAATGAAAGATTTAAATCAGGATATTCATTATATATACTGTATATATATATATATATATATATACATGCATGTATATATGTATATATGTATCCTAGCAAAACAAGAATGCGATAATCAATCATGGTGTACATTAAAGCATTCTAGGAAATTCTTCACATTGGTTGACAAAACAAGGGTGAGGGTTTCTTCCTAAAATTTCAAAAGTCGTGTCAACCAAGTAACGCTTGATACAATCAAATGTTTAATAAATACAGAACTTTAGCAAAAAATATATCTCATGTTTAATTTTAGAATACGACTTCGCGAATTCTTTTGAAAACGCGAAGTTTGAAAAATTTCAATTTCCTCATAATATCGGTCAATAAAGCCATACACAAACTGTTCTTGCTAAGATTGTGTAAAAAATTCTTTAATTTTACTGAACAGATATTCTAGTATGATGATGAAAATGTTTTTTGAAAACTAAAAAGTAGTTGGTAAGTCTTGAAACGATTGCTTTTATTATAATCATTTAATATTTAAGTAGATTTGTTTTGCCTTATTCATTAAAAAGCGTTTTCTGTGAAAATAATATGTTTGCATGCTATTCTATTTCTTTCTAAAATTTTGAAATATATGAACAAACAAAAAAGTTAAAATACAGGTCTTTCAACTCTAAGAACAATGTAAAATCAAAATGATTGTATGCAAATCCAAAATTGGACTTTTGAAATATATTTAAAATGCCATCAAGGACAAGTAGAGTAAGGGGACACCAAATTGAAATACTAGTAAAAAATATGTAGTCTTACAAAACATTTTATTTATTTGACTTTCTGTAATACCATTTCATCATTATTTCTAGTTTCACCAACACAAATTTCCAAAGGTCTTATCGGCCTTATTGCAATTGAACAGTCACAAAGAAAGACGTAAGGTGTTCTCATTCCTTTGTTTTTCGCTCACTTCTATCTATTCAACTTAATCATCAATATTTATTACGTATACAGTATTAAAATCATTTAGATGCATACAGTAAAGTGCACAATATATTAATGTATGCATGATATTGTTTCATGTTGAGCTTAATAATTCTACTTTCAAATATTCAACGTTTAAGGTAAGCCTACACCAGTGAATTAGTCTGGTGTCCTGTTATTCTATCAATGTGTATAATAATTAAATTTTATATCATTGCCAAAATAACTTTTCGCACTAAACTATTAACCAAAAAATATTTGCTTAACAATTTTCACTTTACAATAGAAATTTTAAGATCCAATTAATGAATTCCTTAACCTGAATATACGTGTATATGTTGAAGGACTTTCTAAAATGTGTTGGGCGTTTCCTTTGCAAGTTTGTCGAGAATAATCAATGCATATATTCAGCCTACCGATTTTTTCGCAATCTCTAGTTTTGTTTTAAGAATTTTCCTCAAAAACATTTAGTGGGAAATTGTTAGATTATAAATATAACAAGAAAGATATGTTTGCCATCTCAGGTTATATTCAGTCATTGTATCTTTTTTCAATATTAATGAATGAATGAAGTAAGATTAAGTAAGAAATATTACTTCTTTCATGTCTACAATTAGTCTATTGTACAATAAAGATTATTTTTTATTTTCTATATTTCCATAGACTTTTAGGCAACTAATTTGTAACAACGTTTAATGCCCAATGCGTGGCGGTTAAATATCTCGAAAAAAATATTTTCGTTGGAATGGTTTATTAAATTGCAACTTTTAGCCAAGAAGTAGATTGCGATATGCTATCAAATTGGTGGTATTCATGATAAAGGGCTTTAATACAAGAAAGCGGTAAGAATATTTCATAGATTTTGTCGGTTTCATTCAATTGTTTGAAAATAGTGTCAAGGATTAAATGACATTTTCAACATTTTTGAGGACGCAATAATGCACAAGACTTTATCCAAAATTAGATAAACATATTTTCTTGAATAGCTGTGTTAAAATCTATATGCAAAGGTAAAATTAAAAAACTCTTTTATCCAATATTTAGTTTAAAATTTCTATAATAGTTGCATTATTTTAGTTATCCAACGGGGTAAGTAAGAGTGAAACAAGCTGCTTTGTTTTGATGATTATAATTCAAAAATTTTATTTTCATATCTATTATCTATGTTGTGTAAATCCAAGACCTATTATAAACATTTATGTAGGCCGTGGTAAATCTCAATTTCTAAAAATAAGTCATATATATATATATATATATATATATATATACACNTATTTAAAAAACTAAGCACAATGAAACTATGAAACCAATTTTGAGTATGCATGCTTACACAAAAATATATGTAAGTGTATATATATATATATATATATATACACTTACATATATTTTTGTGTAAGCATGCATACTCAAAATTGGTTTCATAGTTTCATTGTGCTTAGTTTTTTAAATAATTATGTTGATAATTACATCACACGTACAAAAATATGTATAGACATTGAGTTTAATTTAATAATATATTTTAGATATGTTGTGAGCATCGAGAAAACACAAGAACAAAAAGATTCTTCACATATTTATGCCAGTAGTTCATCATTAAACAGTTCAAGTATTAACTCTAGCATTGAGGCTTTAAATAATCTTGAAGGCAAAAAGAAATACGCATTGATGCAGAAAAAGTCAAAGGTAATTACGCTTTAATTGTCGCTGATGACAAATACTCTTTTTTGGATTTCATATGTCAAATAGATACTCATTAAAAGATAAAATTACCGCTTGTGTGCATCAAGTAACAATTTAATAAATTATGAAGTCAATATAGAAAATGCTTGAAGGAAATATTTGAACTATATTTTGATTGCAATTAATATTATTTAAACTGAAATAATGGATGCTTAGACAAATTGGGAATTCATCGCATGCATGGAAAGTCCACCTGAATTTCGTACAAAAGATATGCTAGGAAAGGTATAATTTCAATATTCAAATAATGTGCCTACATTTTAAAGGCAGGTAATGACTTAATGTATTTTGTGCAAAACAACCATATGTTATAACTTAACATTTGTGAACATGATTATTATTTGATTCTTCTATTTTTCTCTGCTAAGGTGAAGTTAAATTATTTAGTCTGCCTGACACGAACTTGGCTTTCTTAAACTCAAACCAAATGATTAGTTCTTATCCAAACCTGTAAGAACCTTTTCACTTGAAAAGAATCCTTTTTAGAAACTGAAGTTCACATAATGAATAGCATAGCCAATAGCAAAGGTTCTTCAAAATATTGGCTACATGCGACGTGCTTGTGTCACCTTAATGTTAATATTTCTATGTGTGAAAATTTCAGTTTGAGCAACATGTCTGATATTAATAATTTAAGTTTTCTTATTTTATAGTAGGAATTCTTGTGCTAATGTTTAAAACCCTGTCTAAAACTCTCATGGCTAATTAAATTAATTGTGAACAAAAATTTATTTAATTTAGATTGCATTCTACATACGCTCGTACAAGGAATTTATCAACCTCTTTCCAACAGACATGATGGACGAATTATGCCAAAGAGTCTTCATCAGTACATACGACCACGGAAGAATCGTTGCAGCGCATGGCGCAAAACCATTTCGGTTTTATTTCATTCTGGAAGGAAAACGTAATTAAATGCATTCGTTTTTAGTAATCTTGTGGCTAGCAGCAAATACTGTTAAATTAATAATTTAATAAAATTTCTCTATTCAGATAAAGCCATAGATAAAGAGAATAATGAAATAAAGTTGAGCGAATTATTAAATTCCTTAAAATTAGAATTTGTTGATACTCCAGATCTAAACTGTAACTTATAGTTGGCTGCAAAAAAAATGAGACTAGAAAAAAGGCATATTACTTTTGAACTACTGAACGTAACAACTCAAGAAAGGTAAGATTTTAAAGATACATTAAAGGACTATAAGTAAAAAGCATCAAAGTCTAATTTGTTTTCCTCCTGTAGAAATAACTTCATTCAAACGAACTGAAACTGATTTCATTAAATTGGACTTCATTTCAGATGTCAAAATGTGTTGACTTTCTTGGATTTTTTCTTTTAAATCGGATATATTTTTCGGATTTTTCTTCTCAACGTCATTTTTCAATATCTGCCACACGTTTTCGATTGGAGAAAGATCAGCAGAACTTGGTGGCCATTGCAAAAACTGGATATTATTTTCAGAAAACCAATTTTTTGTCTTTGCTGACGTGTGCGGGGTTGCTCCGTCCTGTTGGAGTATCCATCCATCATCATATAAAGCATCAGCATAAGGCATAAATTCAGCTATAATTTGGCAATATCTTTGACTGTCGATTGTGGCTTTTCCGTCTAAAATTTTCAAATAAAACCCACGATAGGAAAGTGCTCCCCAAACCATAATTTTTTGGTCGAACTTTGGAACCGCTTTTGTTGGTCTTGGACATTTCTTTGACGACCACACTTGTACTTTGTTTCTGTGTAGTTGAAATACGCACTCATCAGTTATCCAAACATCTTCAAAAGTGTAGTCTTTCCAATCTTTCACGAAATTTAATCTTTTTTCTTGATGTTCTTTTGTAATCAGAAGTCGATTTTTTCTGCCAATTTTTGTAACTCCACTTTTTTTCAGTGTTCTCTGAACTGTGGTTTCATGCACAGAGATGTCGGCTTCAGTTTGAAGTCGGTTTGCAATTTTTTTCCCAGAAATATAGGGATTTTTGAGAGCAATTGCGACTGTTTTCTGAATGATTTTTCCAATAATTTTTCGAGGGCGTCCACTTCCTTTTCTTCTTTTGAGAGATTCTCCTTGTCGAACATTTTTCAGCTTTCGAAAATAAGTTGATCGAGAAATTTGCGATGTCGCAAAGGCGTTTTCAAGCTGTTTCAACGTTTCCATTCCTAAGAAATCAAGTAGAAACTTTGCAAAGCAAAACAATTTGTTTGGGAAGTGTTTTCAAATAATTACGAAGTACCAGTTTAATTAATTAACTTTTTTGTTTGACCATTTTAAAGTTCACAAAATTCTCGTGGTCTTTTATTTTTATAGTTTTCCTCTAAAACGTCTCAATACGTTTCCACAAAGCGTTAAAAATAGGTGTTCAGTCTCATTTTTTTTGCAGCCAACTATATTTCAACATGTTTTTATAATATCATTACTATTAAAAGTAAGTCGCTCAAACACAATATTCATATATAAGTCAAACTTTATAAATCCTTCAGACTTTGACAAGTTTACTGACCATCTTGTACTAAACAATGGTATATATATATATATATATATATATAATTAAAAATTTTGCTTTGATGAAAATAACACCCTCGATGTTTATCAAGCAATTAAGAATTTCAGCTAAGCCTGAGTGTCTTTAACCATAATTATTGCTATTTGCAGTGGAATGTTTGCATTAAAATATTTTTTTTTTAAAATCGAAATATCTTAGTTTTCCTTTTATAAAAAATATTTCTGAACTAAATTTGTGGTATGTTTTGGTTTTTTGTTTTTTTAAGGTAAGAAGGGAAGGAGATGAATCAAAATGCTGTGAATGGTGGATTGTTTAGCTTAATTATTTATAAATCAACTACTTGGTCTTTTCAAATACGTCTGAATAAGGAAATCCATTTCAATGCGCACTCTGCCAACACTATGATTTATTAATTCCTTCGGGGAGATTTTCTCTTAATCACATTGTTAATAGTTTAATTTTCAATTTATTGAGAATTGTATGACCTTGTCAGGTGTCATAAAAATTCTTTACCTTCCGTGTTTTATCTGTAACTTCCCACTGAGTTGCAATGGTAATGACAAAAGGATTTTATCTTAGAACCCTTTTTGAAATTATTAAATGCGAATGTAATTGAACTAAATGTAAACTTCATGTACATTTTAAACTGACAACGTGCACATAGGCTTCAACCAGAAAATCCTTCATTTTAAGTAAATAGATTTCCACAAACCTTTGCAGCTGAAAGGTCTTTTATTGAGCGCTTTTGCTAATTAGTAGGGTTATAAGTTTAAGCTTACTTAATCTATTGATTGACAGACTTATCTTCAATTTATTGATTATCTTGCAAAAATTATTCCAAAAATCAAATGTGCTAGCAAATGCAATGTTTCTTATTATTCAATTATTCGAAGCATTTTAGTGAACTTATTGAAACACATTGAACTTCAAAATTCTGGAACTGTCATCAAATCTGTGGGTTGGTTGCGTAAGAATGACTACACAAACGTAAGTTGCTGCTTGAACTGCTTAAATGGACTATCGTCATGTTATGGCATTTCAAAGGTTATGATAAACAATTATTATGCTTGTAATTAATGCTTACCAATCATAATCCAGTCATGAGAAAAATATTTTTCATCAATCAATAGTAATTTTTTTGTAGGACAACATATCTATGCACATAATAAAGCAAAAATTAATTTGTATTCATTTTGTGTATTTTGCATGAGACCTTGAGTTGGTTGTTCTTTGGAAATTCGATCAAAACATACTATGCCCCAAAAAAGCTAAAGCTTGAAATTCACATAACTTAAGTTAATTAGAAAAACATGGATATACTGTGAGTACCCGAAGTCCAATATTACTTCAAATTCATTTACCCTGTATTTTTTAATGTTTTAGCATTCAGTTAACTAAAAAAGAAATGACTGCTTGCCTATGATGAAATTTACATTGTTCCTGTAGATTGAAGAAATCGAAAATCAATACCTGCGTGAATTAGAGATTGTTTGCCATGGCAACTGTACTGTTCTCTACCTCGATTGGGATGACTTCCTCTATCTACGGAAAGCTGATGAAAAAATACCGTCAAGCTTTTTAAGGTATTTTCACAACACTGCATTTTGGTGTATAAATCGCTAACTTAACTACATATTGCGATAGCACATTGAGAAAACCCAGTATTTAAAGATTGAAATTCATTATGAAATGAGACTATACATAATATATTCAAACTTTAAAATGATTAAAATGCTGATCTGCAATAAAAAATGCTTAATTTGAAAGTGTTTACCGTTATGTGATAGAAAAAATCAAATACATGTAGTTCTATTGCAAAATTTAAAAAATTCTAAGTAATCTACATCTAGTTTTTCGTAAGCCCTACTTACAAGTCTTATGCTTCCTTTTTTCTTAATAGAACTGTTTATATTTAAATTAGGAATAATTCTTTAGTGGCAAAATCAATCTGTTGTAGTACCGATGCACTCACAACAACGGGTTTATCATAAAATTTGTTTTTGTGGAAATTCTATGTTATATGCAATCATTTCCTCTGTCAGTTATTCCTTCCGAACAACGTGTTTGCATTGTTTTTATAATTCAACCTCATGTCTAACTACATTCCATTTTTCTAAAAATTAGTTTTTTCTGGAACAACTCTAATTTGTCAAGCACATCTTTGTTCATGTAATTAAAAAAACTAATATGCAACTAATGCTTTATTAGGTTACAAAAGCTTCTAAAGTTTAAAATTAATAGGCCACTTTGTAGTAATTATCTATGCACGGAGGATGTTGTAATAAATTTCAATAACATTTTTAGGACACTAGATTTGTTTTATGACTATCCTCTTGAAAAGTTTCTTCAATATCCCGGCTCAGTAATCTCTAAGTTTTACATGTAAGTTTTGTTTACATCTAGAGATACTTATAATGCCTTAGACCTGGTGAAGTTGTTTGCAAAGACCTGCGCACATCGGAATACATTCTAATTTGCAAAAGTGTATGAGTTACATTCACTACAGATTAACACTTTAAAATCATTGAACTCTAATAATTATTCTTCTTATAGGGATCATGTGCTGTTGTCAGAAGACAAAAAGTTGTTGATGTTAAGAAGCAGTTCAAATTTGAATCGAGTAATACACCTGATAATGTTGGAAAAAAGAAAATATCATTCCCAGCACATGGTAAGTCTTACTGAATTGCATTAAAAGAAATGATAAAATATTCATAGAATGAAGACGTTCAATCTATTCTAATTTGTGTTATTTAACGTAACATAACACGTGTATAACGTGTTCTTTACTATGTATGCATTCACAATGCCGTTTTCACAACAAATTTGCAATTTTTATGAAATTTACAATGCATGTAAGTAAACACTCTCTCAAGTGAAATATATTTATCCTTGATTGACTTTTATCTATTTTATAGATAGCTATGTTACAAATTGAAATGATTGAGTCAGCATGTGATTACCATGAATTATGATTATTTGTATTTTGCAAGATTAACTCTGTTTCATAAATTGTTTTTTGACGAGTTAATACAACTAACTCATATGTTTAATATTTTAAATAAATGAAATAATCAAATTTTTGTTTGAACAAAATCGAGCAAAAATATCATACATGTGTAAATTTATAGCATAGTCTTCTCTAGAAGTTATGACTAGCTGACAATTATCTATCCACTGCTCAACTTGGATTTGGAATTTCTTTATTGAAGTCCTCTTTGGGAAATGCAGCGACTCTTCCAACACTTCATTTTCATCCTCAAAGCTGATCGGGTTGATATAATTTTTCAGCTAATTGAACAACCACCGATCACATATGTTGAGATCGGGGTAATATGATGGTTGCTACAACAGTTCAATGGCTCTTCTGTTAATAAAATCTTTGGTAAATGTTGCAGCATTGTCCATTTGAGAGTGCAAATCACTAAGGCGTGTTGGTTCTGTATGTAACTTTCTACATTTCTTCCGCCAGAAAGCAGAAAATTCATAAAAAATCCTGAATCAACCATTGTTGCTGCAAAATATTACTTCTTGCTTGGTGTAAACCTTATAAATAACATCTTTTTGTTTGTCAGTATTTTGTGAAACAACTGATTTTGCTTATTTTCTGCAACCTATGATATTATTTGTGTAGTAGTCGCGCATGATGGCAATTATCTGGATAAAATGTGAAGAATCACTGAATATTGTAGCTGTTTATTCACCACGATTAATTCGATTTGAGACATAACATTTGAAATTATCATTCATCTCGTTTCAATGATATACGTACCTTAAAAATATAATTTAGAATAAATCAATAAATTATTGATTAAATAAAGCCTTGTTATACTGTGAAGTTCAGTATGAGTTTCTTATTGTCCAACAATTTCTCAGTTCTTGAGTGGAGTGGCAATAGTCCTGTAATGAACCCAATTGATCATGTCTGGATTTATCAGAAGAATAAAGTGTCAAAGCGGAATTCCATAACAAAAAATGCTGATTGAGTTACTTATAGAGATTTGGCATAGTAGTGATGGAATGAAAGAATGTTGTCAAAGACTCATTACCAGCATGCCAAGTTGAATCTCAATTGTTATAAAAAGTAAAATTCGACCAACATTATATTAATGCATAATCATACTGTCTTACTATAGATTACTTAATAAATATCTACTAAATCCATGCTTAAATAAAAAGTTCAATTATCATTATAATTTGGCCTGTATAGTAACATTACTTATGCATAGATATCTAAATTTCTAGTAGACGTAAAATAAATGTTTAATCGTGTATATGTCCAAGTCTCATTCGTCTTTAGTCACACAAAGTATAATATACCTGTTCACAGTATGATCTAATTTTCACAAATGATTACAGCGCTAAATTTCACATTGACTATAATCTAAGAATCTAAGTCATTTGAATTGATATGTGCACACATTATTTGAAATCAATGCTTGAAATGCAAATTGACAACAATATTTAAACAGTTCTGGCTTCAATAATGCAATTTGTTATGCACATTCAGACTGAGTGGTTATCTTAAAACTATTTAAGTTTTCTATTGATCAATAATTTAACTACCTATTTAATTTGAATTTTAGAAATATGGAATTCCACAACAACACACCATGAAAAAAACCCCCGTTGGGCTCAGTCTGAAGCTCTCCTTCGTAATAAAAGCGAGACCTTCTATCGGAAGACATTTGTTAAAATTGGAGTATTTGCAAAGAAACAAATTGCTGGCATAGTTGATAATCAAGCAAGAGATTCTAAACTATTACTTAGTCTAGTACGTTTTACTTTATTACTGAATAATCAACTTAATATTAATTTTGATAAAATTGTGACTTACTTTGTTGTCTAGACCCAATCCGTCTTTAAGGGCTGACTATTTTAAGACGTACTTCTTTAATGAAAACATTGCGACTGATTGTCAATTCAAGCATTCTAAACCTTATGCCCTATTAGCACAATATGAATGATGTTGCCGTAATTTCTAATATTACAGTACGTTTGTCTGGTTTAAACATGCACATTTCTTGTGATTTTGCTTGCTCTACAATCCTTAAATTGCTAGAGATGTCTAGGAGAAGGGTTAATGTCTCATTTCGTTTGGAAAAAGCATGTAAAATTGTGTTCATATTTGATATATTCTCTAGTTTTGTTAGCTTGTATGAAATTTCATCATGTCTATTTTGAAAAGTTATGTAAAGAGTAAGGCTTTTGTGTTTTCATAGTGTGCAAAGACAATTGCTTTTAAATATATACTATATATATATATATATATATATATATATATCAG
>CABFPE010000542.1:386954-418857 GCA_900660155.1 Hofstenia miamia | reverse complement strand
TACTATATATATATATATATATATATATATCAGAATAGGGCTTTGGTTTTAACTTTTTTACACAAACCCGCCTCATTTCATTTTATACATCGCCACAATTTACATAAACAATTGTCTTCCATCCAATCAATGAAAGTCAATGCTGTATATCAAGAACATCTATATACAAAAACACGGCTCCGAAACTGAATAATATCAATAGACTGACAATATGCATCGCTTATTCACTATTAATATGCATATACAAGGACTAAACTAATGCATATGCTGAAAATCCCACCACATAATAATTTAGATTAAATTTTCACTATATAAAAATAAAAATTGACACCAAGTTTGCTCAACAAAAAATTGCTTAGAATCGAAAAATTTATATTACTTGATGAGTTCTGGGCTCTATTTTTTTAATTTATATATTAATGGAGCAACATGCAAAATGTCGTTTCAGCCAGATTATTTAACAGTTTCTGGAAGTCTTTGTCCTCTATATTAGTGTTTTTGATTGATAGTAAATAGTAGGGCCATCAAATGCAATAAATGCTACTGCTAGAGCCATAAATGCCATTTGGGTGGTCTTAGGTCACCAAATTTCATAATTAAATTATATGTTCAATGTATTCAGAAATGCTAAATGTTCACAATTTTGAGAAATATTTTATGGGTTTTCACCTTTTTACTAGCCATATGTTATAACAATTAATTGAGTACATGTAATTGATAACATAGCAAAGTACTGTATCAATTTGATTGGTGCTTACATTCATCAAAAATTGCCCTATTTGTAATGTATACCAGGATTTGTTTTCAGCTGGCGAAATACAGTAGTTTGAATCTCAGTTAAAACTGCAACTGTAAAAGGCCTAGTAAAGTTCTTGTCAACTGATAAAGATTCATATTAGTTTTAGATAATATAGCTTTTAAAAACCTTAAATTCATTGGACAAAATATAATCTATTTAATATCCCATGATGGTTTAGATAAGCGAAGGTGCGGAAATCATTGCAATACAGAAGCAGATGTTTTTAATGTTTGCTAATTCAAAAACTCTTGGCGCATTACAGCGAGCAGTTAGATTTATATTAGTTATCTTTCTTAATATATTTCTATTTATTTATATATGTTTACAAAACTTTGCAGTGAAACATACCTTAAGCACGTTATTGTAAGTTTGTTTTGCAAAAGAAAATGTACATGTGAATGTCTTAAATGAAGATGAATTAGAAACAACGTCATGTTCTTTCGACCATAAACCAGATCGCGATGCTTTGCAAGGAAAATTCAACAACTTAAAAATGTGATTTGCCTTTACATACTGTTGGAATGTAAAATATTGCGTCTAGCTATTTCTTAACATTTGTATTTAAAGAATAAACAAACAAATCATGTCATCATTAAAGCAATTTTTTTTTACTTGTAAAAAAAGTCAAAATTTTGTCAAAAAAATGGGTTAGGTCAAAAAAAGTAAAAATTTATGATTATAAGAATTTAGCTAAAAGAATGACGTAGGAAGGAGAAAGTCGATGACAAGCGTTGGCTGCCAGTGAACCAATGAGTGCTCTTCGCTTGCGTAGGCGTGTTTGTAGGATGTGCACGATCTACTTCGGCGGTCTATTTACTATTTTGTCTCTCGCATCACCACTAGAACTGTTTTACCTNTTCTAATTGTATTAGTAGAAACTACTGTTACATATATAATAACTAAGGCAATTTTTTTTTGACTTGTCAAAAAAAGTCAAAATTTTGTCAAAAAATGGGTTAGGTCAAAAAAAGTAAAATTTATGATTATAAGAATTTAGCTAAAAGAATGACGTAGGAAGGAGAAAGTCGATGACAAGTGTTGGCTGCCAGTGAACCAATGAGCGCTCTTCGCTTGCGTAGGCGTGTTTGTAGGATGTGCACGAGCTACTTTGGCAGTCTATTTACTATTTTGTCTCTCGCATCACCACTAGAACTGTTTTACCTCTGTATTCAAGATGCCCAAAGTGCGTGTTAGTCTCAGTAACAAAGCTCATCTGTACGCAAGGGAATCGCCGAATGAGTTTTGCGTGAATTCTAACGATGACCTCTTTTGTGTATTTTGCTGCCAAATAGTGAACTGTGACAAGCGCTTCAGGGTAGAGAGTCACCAATCATCGGCGAAGCACAAAAAACTGCTCTTGGCGAATGCGGAGAAGAAACCCCAACAAACCTTCTTTCCAAGTTTGAAGAAAGACTTTAAGAGCAAATTGGTTGAGGCCTTCCTGTCGGCGGACATCCCTCTTTATAAGCTGCAAAACAAAGATCCGACAGCTCTTCACTGATATTGGCCAGCCTGTGCCGTCCAAAAGAGCTTTTTGAGTGCACGTGGACTCGTTAGCAGAAGAGCAAATGAATCAGCTCAAGGGGCATCTCCATGGCAAAAACGTCTTCATCATTGTTGATGAAAGTGATGTTTGTGGTAGAAAATACCTCAACATTCTCATCAGCGACACGAAAATGCCAGCGACTTTGTATGTCATGGACTACAGTGTGGTGGATACTGTGAATCAGCAAGTGGTTATAGTGAAAATCGATGATGCACTCAAGAATAAGTAATAATTTCGTTCTGAACCTGTCTGATGCGGCATATACATGACTTCAAGCACCACGACGCTATTTCATATTACCTGCATGGCGCATCTTTTACACAACTGCGCTGAGAAAGTGCGCAGTCACTTTCAAGACGTCGACAACCTCATTTCGACGGTCAAGGCAGTGACAGTTAAGAACAGAAACCGCTGCAACATGTTCTCTAAAATTGGGACTCCGCCTCAGCCAGTGCTCACTCGCTGGGGTACATGGTTATGTGCGGCCGAGTATTACGCCATGAACTTACCGGAAGTGCGGGAAATTGTCAATTCTTTCGAAGGAACAGGTATCCTTGTTAGTCGTGCTAAAGCTGCTGTCAATGATGCCAAAGTTGCAGAGTCACTCGTGAAGATTCATCGCGACTACCAGGAACTTCCGAGACTGATCGAAAAGATGGAGAGTTCAAAATACACTTTGAAAGAAGCCCACGACGATATTACGACGCCACACTTGAAACAGGACTGTGTTGGCACCGGTGCATATATTAAAAAGCGCATGCTCAAGAACTGTGACGTTGATAACATCATTAAATCGAAGCAAGAGAACGTGTCTCCAGCCGTGTACGCTGAACTTCAGTGCTGCCAGCCAACTTCTGCTACGGTTGAACGATCATTCTCTATGCTGAGTAAGCTTCTGCGCAAGGACAGACTTTTTTGCCTGAAAATGTGTGCAAATATTTGTGTTTGTACTACAATAAACTGTAATGGAATAGAATTCTAGATTTGAAAATTTTTCGTTTTTTTAGGTCAAAATTTGTCAAATTTTATCGTTTTTAAAGTCAAAATTTGCTGTTTTTTAGGGCAAAAAAAATTGCTCTAATTATCATAATTATTTTTGTAAATGCAACTAAGAAATAAAATAGCAAATTAGTACTTGTCTTCTAATAATTTGACTAAATAAAGTGGGTGAAATCACTTCCATTATTTTTAGCCATTTTGGCTAATGAATTAAATTCAAATTTCAAACAAAAGGTACTTTTTGAATTAGAGTATAAAAAGAACTGAAATTAATTTGGAAACTGTTGAAGTAAATTTTTTGAAAATCTTATCTTTAGATTTCATTTGGTTTGCTTATCTATAAATCATGTCAAGCTANCCTACAAACCTTCTTTCCAAGTTTGAAGAAAGACTTTAAGAGCAAATTGGTTGAGGCCTTCCTGTCGGCGTCATTCTATTACGCCAAGGAACAGGTATCCTTGTTAGTCGTGCTAAAGCTGCTGTCAATGATGCCAAAGTTGCAGAGTCACTCGTGAAGATTCAGCGCGACTACCAGGAACTTCCGAGACTGATCGAAAAGATGGAGAGTTCGAAATACACTTTGAAAGAAGCCCACGACGATATTACGACGCTACACTTGAAACAGGACTGTGTTGGCATCGGTGCATATATTAAAAAGCGCATGCTCAAGAACTGTGACGTTGATAACATCATTAAATCGAAGCAAGAGAACGTGTCTCCAGCCGTGTACGCTGAACTTCAGTGCTGCCAGCCAACTTCTGCTACGGTTGAACGATCATTCTCTATGCTGAGTAAGCTTCTGCGCAAGGACAGACTTTTTTGCCTGAAAATGTGTGCAAATATTTGTGTTTGTACTACAATAAACTGTAATGGAATAGAATTCTAGATTAGAAAATTTTTCGTTTATTAGGTCAAAATTTGTCAAATTTTATCGTTTTTAAAGTAAAATTTTGCTTTTTTTAAATCAAAAAAAAAATTGCCCTAGTCATCATAAACTAATCGTTTGGACAATACTAATTTTAACAGCGTATAAAAACACATGCTACATAACTTGCAAAGAGAACTAAGAATAATTACTCTGAAATTTTTTAAATAGGATGTACACAGAAATTTATAATTTAAAGTAAAATTCAATGAATATACGTCAATTACTAATTTTAACAGCGTATAAAAACACATGCTACATAACTTGCAAAGAGAACTAAGAATAATTACTCTGAAATTTTTTAAATAGGATGTACACAGAAATTTATAATTTAAAGTAAAATTCAATGAATATACGTCAAGAAATTTTTTAGAAAGAATAAATTAACGCATAAAGCCATCAAAAATTTCAAACCCCTTAAAGACGTTAAATTTTACAATAAGACAATCGATAATTTTCAACTAAGCATCATAGAATTAATGTATATGGAGTTAATGCAACCAAGCTCAAGCAAAAATGATAAATATAGATATGCATTCCATCTACATAAGTAATTGTTAAGTCATATAGTTATTTGATTCTCTTAATTTTACAGTGGGAAACAATTAGATGAAGGTAGTTGCATGTCGCAACATGTCGTGCTATAATAATTACATTGTTACATTAACTCGAAAAATTTATATTTATAGCTTAAAGTATCAAAGGAAATTGTTTGTCTATGAGTATATTTTTCAAAGAAAAAGAAACACCGAATCTAGCTTATGTACATAAAACTTGTGACAATTTCAATGTATGTATATATATAATAATAGAGTTGAACTTGTATAATGTCGGCTTATTTCGGCCGTCGGAATTTTTAATTTTCTCTTGTACTTCTGTTTGTATTTATTGAAATTCGCCAAAATTAATATACATATTATATTTCATTTGAATTTTTTGAGAAAGATATTTGCCAAAATTTTCTACACATTTACAATCTAAAAATATGTGAGTTTGATATAGCAATCATTGTGCAGAATTTTACAATCGTTCCAGTTGAATTCATATCATAAGATCAGATTAAGAGACAGCAAAAGCAGTTTGAACTCTATTTTCACTTTCACATTATATCGAACTTAATCTAATGATACACTTAAGCTGCTGCACGAAATACATATTAATAATAATAATAACAATGTTTTATTTAATATTTTGAAGAATATCAACTATGTATTGTTATATTGACATTTCTTACAATTTAGGTACCAATATATATGACAGAAGAGGAAATCCAAAATAAGCTACTTGAGTCGCAAACCTGGCCTCATTTTAGTAAAAATTTCATCAATATCTACAGAAAAGACAATGAAAAAATCAAAGCACTTGCATCACCACGAGGTGACCCTCAACTGACTGCCTAATGTTTTTTGTAATTTTTCAAATTTTAATGTAAATTGTTAAGAGCATTTTTGCCTATTCATTTAGTTATGCAGATTTTAGAATTTAGAACGATTATTAGATGACTTAATACTTAACGATTGAAATGAGCAAAAAAAGTGCAACAAAAATCAATCTATTCACATGGGGGGAGAAGTATTTGCACAATTCTTAACAACATGGATTTAGCTTAACTTGAAAACTTGTGAGGAACACGAATAATTCCATTATTTATCTACATTAATTTATAGAGATAGGCGGTTCACGTTTTTCTTTGCTCGATTAGATTCATTTGGGTTTTGAACCTTTCTTTGAGTGGGAAAAATGTACCCCTTTAATCTATTCAATCAATGAATTTCTATTTTTCTTGCAATTTGCTTCTTGTGCAACTGTAATTTTATTTCTCTAATTCAGTTCACAACAGTTTTTGCAAATATAAAGTATTGCAAGAATATAATTCAAATCAAGATTTAATTATATTTTCAAAATAAATGACATTAAGATGTTGCATAGTGAAATTTAAACTGCAATTCTAAATCTCAAATTGCAAGCAGTTTCAATATTTGTCAATTTCATTACGTCAAAAGTTAGCTGTTAAAGTCTCAGTGGAAAACACTCCAATTTTAATAGAAGATTTATCTTACTACGCGCTAATGTGCGGTAACAGTACGGTACGGTGCTGCATTTAATATCTATATGGTCTCAAAGAATTATATGGGAGCAGAATTGAGTCTGGATTTGTAATGAGAGGTTGCACTATTTTTTCTGAAGAAGTTTTCAGTACCAAGAACATTTTTTACCGAGACAATTTAGTTTCTTTGATTTCACTACAGTCAACCAGTTGAAGAGAATCTTTGCCTAAAATTTGGCGAATCCAGCTTGTTTCAGGTAATTACCTACAAACTACATAAGCAAAAAATGGGATTTATTTTTGATAAAATTTATGAATTATGAGGTACCCAGACTTGAACCTAAATCCCATTCTTGTTAAACTGTCAATAAATTTCTACTCTGGTTTTTGTCGGTCGCCAATATCGCTCTTTGAAATAGTTTGTGACGATATCCACGTGTGTTTGTTATGGTTTCCTGAATTGAATCTATTTATTGAGATTTTTGGATAATACATATTCTTGAGTAATTTATATTAGAAAATAGTGGATTGATTAGTTCATTTAAATCATCATCCATCAGTTCAATATGTTATCTACATTCAACTGACTCCAACAATTATCAAATAACGGGTTGAAAATAAGTCATTTTTCTTGATTAACTGTCAACTACCTGAAATTTGGTAATTTTTCTTCTAATTTTGTGTAAATACGTGCTTTTTGACAACAAACTAATACTAAGTGATCAAAATTATTTAATAAACTTTTCTAATTAAAGATTGCATATTTATTTTCAAAGTATCAAAAATCTTTCAGATTAAACACTTACAGCGTCATTTTTTCTACATATAGTATATTCCGAATAAATGTAGGCATCTTGTTTAATAAATTTTTTTTTGATTTAAGCAGGAAAGCGAATCTGTTAGAATCTAGAGTATTGCACGCAGTGCACTTTAAACAAATTTCGCAAATCGCGACTTTTTTATTCTGATAGCTGCTCTAAGAGGAGATTTTGATTTTATTAATATTTTACTAGTAGATTATTAGAGTTAGAAAACAAATGAACAACATCAAAGAAATATATATCATTTATATCTACACAAAGGGATTTCTGCGATTTTCTGAATATATAGTAAAATGCAAAATTAAAATTACTTCGAAAATTCTATTTCTAGCTCACTTACAATTATTGCGTAAGCACCTTTCAGTGAAAATAGCACTTAGTGAGGACTTGAAATTCAATGGTTTGTCTGGATATATTATCACAACAAATTACACAAAGTTGCCAATATTATCTGAAGAAATGCTTTGACATTGTATTTTCGTGTGATGGTTATATTTCATAAAATTCAGAAAAGCAGAAAATAAGGTTTTAGGCCCTATTCGGAGATTATGGTTATTGATTACTTTTGTACAGCTTTTATCTTTACAATATAGGTTTCAATGACTCGAAGTAGAGTGATTGAGATCATGTATTTGTAATTGCATTTTTTAGATTAATATGCTCAATAACAATAAACTTACGCTGCATGCCCAAAGATTATATGAATGTCTTTTTCCTCCCTCAGTTGGCTGTTTGGGGAGGAGTAGTTATATCATGCATCCTTGATAAAATCCAAAAAAGATTCATAAATTCTGGTATCATTGCTAAATTTGCTCTCTGTTCAGAGATTGTTTTTTCAAGAGATGCAACACTCTACAACAAATATCCAAGTTCGCTGATCATATCTCTAAAGGAAATCCTCCCCAAATGAGAAAGTTACACCATAGAGCATGTGCATAAACAAAACGCAGGAACAGATCTTCGAGCCTTCCGACCATTTTTTAATATGTTTCCAGACAGATATCTTAAAATATTTTAGTTGTCTATCTGTAAGTCAAATGTAATTTCCTGATATATTTCAATAAATTCTAATTCTAATTCTAATACTGACAATACTCTTGTAATCATTGAATGACAATGTCATCAAACAGCTGGACCTTAAATACATCTCAAGTATCTCTGCGTTATACTGGGTTCTTTTGCTTACTTTACGCTCGCATGTCAGTGACAACATCAGCCCTTTCCTGCGTTCATTGCAGTTATTTCTTATAATTTGCTTTATTATTCTGATATTTTATAGTTTGAACAAATTGTTCAATGTAAATATATATTTATGAATGTATTTATTTAAAAGTCTTTTGCGTTTTTAGAATTAACCCTGCCTTTGTCTGACCTGCGCCTATGCTCCATTCCCGTCCTCAAAGTGGAATTTTTCGGGTTGCCTGGCAAGTCCACTACCAATAATAAATAAGTAAAAGATTACAAATTTACGACAAGATCAAACGTTATATCTAATTTTTCTTTTACAGTAAACTTCTTATAGAATCTATAAAATTGTTTACCTCTATCAAAGTTCAATCATAAGGATTTCACAAAACATGCCACTATAACTGAGTCCAATGCTGGGGATTTTGAATATTCGTTGCTAACAAACATCAAGATGTTTGCAAAAGTTTTTAAATAAAATTCGAACTGTTGATAAAAACAAAGTAAACAAAATGTAACATAAAAATCTACTTAAGTATACTGATGCACAGCCATTTTGTTGCTTAGCATTAGACTCTTCTATTACAGCAATTCTAGAGAAAATTTATAAAAAATGTTCTGAGGAAAAAACCTAATGATAATAACATCCCAATTTACTCAAATTTTGCCATCGTCGCTGACGATTTTTTGAGGTACACTAAATGAAATTGAGAAATTGCAACAATTATCAAATAGATATTTTGCATATATGCACATATGAACGACTTAGTATATTACAATTATTTATTCAATTTTGTAGAGCATTTAAGAAATATTTCTTGATTTTTAATGTCCTTAAAAATTATTTTTTGAATCATATTTCATATAATTATAGCAAATCTGATTGAAATAAGCTTTATAATTATAGCAAATCTGATTGAAATAAGCTTAACGTAGGCCTGATTATTTAACCTCAAACATATACGTTCAATTTCAATTAATGTAAATCCTAAATCTTGAGTCTTAGCATACAATTTTGCATAGAATGTCTTATTTCATTATATAAATGCACATAGTACAAACGAGACATGGTTACTCTGTCACATTGCACCATATTATTCACGAGCAAGAAGATGCTTACGAACTTCTCATTATTATGAAACTAATACTATGCTCAAGCTCAAGGGAACGAGATAATTACATGCGAACTTTACATAATTCTATGCATATTTCAGATAATTTTTAGCAGATATTTCAAGTGTTTATCTATGATCATACGGTGCGTGGGTATCCGTCTGCACAACATCAAGTCAGTGTAGATGAGCTTAGTTACAGTTAAGTTGGAGGTGTACATGTTTAGGGCTCTGTTCTTGTTTCGGTATATAACTAGAAAGTTTTCCCTCCTGAAGTGCAGCATCTCGATCTCATCTGGCGTTTACTCCTCCGATTCTTCTGTTAAGATGAGTACTAGTTGTATGCATTCGACCTTAGCCACGTCTTATGCAATCTTGATCTGTTCCATTGCATCCTTTCTTTGTAACTAAGCAATTCGGAAAAGGTATACCACTAGTAGGTTTTTGAAGTTGACATTTACCCACTAATAATTTTTTGTAGTTTGCGCCAGGTAGTAATAAACTTACTCAAGTGCTTAAGCCGGAAATCTTCGTCATACATTGTGTGGACCATACTTTTCCAGCATTGGCGGCTCAGCCTTGCTAACATTAGGGAGTCGAACAAATGATGGAATTTACTTTTGGGCGTCGTTCGGCGTCCAAAACCAGCAGTACCACGTTGAGGGAGCACAGCTTTGCTGTTTACACTGCCGCAGAATGTCCGTGATGGTTTTTTTTAGTCAAAAGAGCATATGGATCATATACTGCCATAGAAGTCAAAGACAATGAATATACTTTGTTATTTCCGAAATTGGAAAATAATGTAGACTTTTTATGATTTTTTGCATTTTCTGTTATGCAGTTAAAGAACAAATATCGTATGGTGTGGATAAAAAATAGGAAATGAACTGCATGAAAAGGATTTAATGATTTAATATATTTGCTTAATATATATTACATGATAAAGCATGATAAGACATGACATGATAATTTTTAAACAACATTACTTGACATAACATGAAATTTTTTAGTCAACTCTAATTGACACCACTTTACTTTGCTATTAAAAGATTTGGGGTATTAAAAATTCCGAACTTTTCTTAACTGATATCTTACTAATACATTTAATGACTTTGTTGTGTTGTGTTGTGCTTGTTGTGTGACACAACGGGATGCTTGATCAGCTGTGTGAAATTCATGTATGGCATTCTAATGCTTGCAATGCTACACACATCTAAAAATACAAATAGATGGTCTAGGAATCACTACTTTTTGTCACTGTTTATATTTTAATTTTCGTCATAACAAACTAACTTCATATCATTCGGGACACTCTAAGCCAAAGCTTTTAAATAAAAATCCTTACTCTAAACCCATGCATGCAGCACATATCTTTAAAGATTAACACATTCCTGTTTTTCATTTTAAATTTTTCCGATTTTATTTATTGCTTTGTAATATGATCCAGGTTAGTAACAACACCATGTTATTGGCGTATTTCCCTTTAAAATATTTCAAAATTATTGTTCGCAATTTTTTTAACATTAAAGTTTTATATTATTGTTTTACCATAGTATTTTTTCTCAAAATAGTGACATTGGCTAACCACTAAGTTATTGCCCAGTCTTTTTTACCATGATAATTGCAACAATATGTGTTCAAATTTATAATAGAAGAAAAATGTAAAATGCAACATTGTAACTATGAATTCATTTTGACATGAATTACACATACTTAAGCATATAGCACACTCATAATAAGGTTTTATTCTTTGGTTTCATAGGCTTTCGTAAATAGAAATTTTATAGTGTATCACCACTCCTCCCCTATAATGTCCATAAATTATGTTATTTGGATAAATAACTTTTAGGAAATTTTAGGAATTTTTGAAAAGATTGAAAGCGACTGGTCAAGAACTATCTTTTTCAACGTTATTAGATAGAAAGGTTTTTCTAAAATTTAACGAAATATATTTTGTAGTAATCCTTTTTTGAAAAACTGAAGCACTTTCTTCCACAGGAAAAGTATACCATTTTCCGTCCAATAATGACATTTTTACAATCAACAATGACATTTTTGTAATCAATAGTGACATTTTTGCAATCAATAGTGACATTTTTGCAATCAATAGTGACATTTTTCCTATTAATAGTGACATTTTTGCAATCAATAGTGACAATATATTTTTATCTATATATTGTTTGCATTTGTAAAATTTTGAACCATTGTACAATGTTTACATGTCTTTAATGCCAATGTACCCATTAATTACTGTTTATGCTACTTTATGCGTAGTAAAAGATTATGCATGTAAATGATAATTCACGACTTTTGAAGGCTGATTTCAAAATTTTTGTGGGTATCATAGATAATTCACTCATTAGTCATTGTAAGATCAAAAATTTCTTCGATATTTCAAATTTGAATGTAAATAACCTAACTTTCAAATTTGAATAGCCTAATACAGTGTACTATCTTTTGTCAAAAATCCGCCCTAGTTATTACTATACTGACTTCAGCTATGCGCGCAAAGATAACTGACGAAATTAGGAATACTTCGGGATGCTCTTGAGCAAAGTATGCCTGATTTAACTCGAGCCAAATTTCGTAATCTATATCGTCGAGTAGACGCTGTTGTCGCTGACTGTGCACAAGGATTGCCTCTTGAAGCTTAGAGCTGCCTACTTTTGATGAATACATCGTTCTTTGTTCCAATATGCATTTTATTTTGTTTGTAATACATATTATTTACATATTATTTACATAGAATGTATCCTTTAGAATCGTTTCTAATTCGATAAAATAACCTATTGAATTCGATCAAATAGAAATTAATAATTACTGGGTATAATAGCAGTACATTAAGTCGCTCATACCGTTATAAATACAAAAAATGCAAATAAAAAAATAAATACATGCATGTACATGCATAGATACATACATTTACATACATGCATAAGTGATAAATACATACAAGAACAAATAAGTATATCTAAAATATATTGTCACTATTGATTGCAAAAATGTCACTATTGATAGCAAAAATGTCACTATTGATTGCAAAAATGTCACTATTGATTGCAAAAATGTCACTATTGATTACAAAAATGTCATTGTTGATTGCAAAAATGTCATTATTGGACGGAAAATGGTATAGAACTTAGCTGAAGTGGGAAATGTTATTTAAGTTAATGGCTTTCTTAAGCCTTAAATTAATAAGTTTTTTCTGCATAACAATTTTAAATTTTCACATTTTAAAGTCGACCATATAGCAGTTTTTATATTTTTAAATAAACAAACTGCACATTACACGAAATATTTCTTGCTACGAAATATTTTTGTCGCGTTATGACTTATCAAAATTGATTTCGTGTGGTATCTTAATACATTGTATCAAAAATATTTTTAGCAATTACTCAAAATTGGCCTGCATTTTTATGCCGCCACGAAATCTTTTTGCATCGTGAAGCAATACGCATTGCACTGTTGCCTTTCATTGAAGGAAATGCTTGCTAAATTTTGTGGCAATTTACATTTTATTCGCCCATATATTTCCTTGAGAAGTCATAGGAAAAAGTATTTTTAGCGATTTCTCTAAATTTGTCTGATTTCGTGACGGCATAAAATATTTTTTATACCATGTATTGATAGCACACGAAATTAATTTTCGTACACCATCGTGTGACATAAATATTTCGTAGCAAGTAATATTTCGCGTAATGGTTGTGGATATTAGATGCCACAGATCAAGTAGCTGAAGACCGAGTTTTTCAAGAAAAACTCTATGACGATGACTCTTCGTCTTTCAAAGAAAAAACTGATTTTATACAATACAAATGAATTGATTCTGACTGAATTTTGAATATTATAAGGATATGTTAGTGTTCAATGCTTAGTGCATTTCTGTACACTGTAGCGTGATGCAACTGATCACCTGAATCAATTACATCTTTTGTCTATTATCATTTTAGGCTTTCCATTTCTTTATCTACCTTATCATCATTGTGCATAAAAGAAAAGGGCATGCCTGTCGAATTAAAGCAACACATATATGATTAATAAATTCTTTTGTATTTAGCTATGAATGACCAGGGTAATTTGACCTAGCTGGAAATTTTGCCTTAAGTAGAATATTTCCAGACATTGTTCGAAATAAACTAAATTTTGCTTACACAAATCATTCAATTGCAGTGATGTTTAGAAGGTCACGAGCTGGCGGAGCTTAAAAAATTACATTTTCCACAACAGCTCAATTATTACTGCACAGGTTCAATTTGACCCTGGTTATGCATAAAATTATGTATGAAATTATCATTATCATTATGAATTGAGAAATTCCATAATATGAACAGTGCTTAACATTGAAAAAATAATTTCAGTGTTGATTTGTTATAAATATTGAGCATAACAGTACTTTATCTGATTTTGCAACGTCTGTTCACATACATGTCTCTACATTAGTTTCATTAGAATGAGTATGGTACATAGGTTTCTCTAAGGCCTAACTAATTAAAATATGTATTACTGATTTCATGCACTGCTTACTTAGAAATATGGAATAAATTTCAAATTAATAATATTAATAATACAATGATAGATTTGTACAAAAATTGACAATAAGATATACGGTTGATCAAAATTACAAGTTCCAGGATTTAATGTTAAAGTCTCGCTTCGGAAAAAAGTCACCCTGTAGATATGGTCTAAATAACTTTATATATAATCTCTACGCAAAGAATTGTTTCACTTGACATTATATACTTAATTAATACCATGTTTCATAAATGCACCTTAAACCATTGTTTGAACTATGCACAGTAAACATTGATGTTTGCATAGATTTGGATGCAATCAAAATGATTTCGAAAAATTTTATCGGCGTTGCAGCGTACATCGCAAGTTTTGCACTGTTCCCCCTGTTGTCTGCCTTCAGCTTTGTTTTCCTATGGTTTACAAGATTTTGGTGGGTTGCGGCTTTATTGTTAATCTGGCTGTATATTGACAGGAAGGCACCAACAACATCTTGGAGTAGGTTTCTATGAAACTAGAATAAACTACCTAAGTAATATAAGAAATATCTGATTAATACTTGTACCACTTGCAAATTGATTGCAGCACAACTGTATTTTTTGATTTTCTAAATATCCGGCAAAGATTTCGAATAGCATTTCAAATCTCGTCATGCTACAAATTTTGTTTAATGTTAACCTATCAAACTTTAAAAGCATACGTGCAAGTTCCATCGATGAGGAACATAATTCCTTAAAATTAAGTTCAATAAATTGTTGTTTCCAAAAATTTTTGTTTAGCTTAAAACACTTTTTAACGTAGTAATGCAATAACAAAAATCAATTATAATTTACTGTATTTGCGTATTGTTATTATTTAGGCCAATAGAATTCTGCAGGAAATGACATTTACATTTTATATCTGCTATAATTAAATTTACTATTTTCAAATTAATAAGTCACAGCTTACTTAATATTATATTCATTTATGTTAATTAAGTATTGGACATATTGAAACATGTCAATTTTAAAAAATGTAATTGATGCATCGTTTGCTATGTATCATGAGGCTTATTGTCAATGAATTCGAAAAACGTATGTCTTTGCAATTATGAACTGGTTGCACTACAGTATATGGCAGCGCGTATTTCAAATGAATTTGTGAGCAAATTCTATGTAACTATGTAACTACAGGGGAACACTAAGCTTTCCAAAAATAAGTTATGCATTATGGAAATTGTAATATTTTTCAAATTTATCATTGATAATATTTGTGCTATTATATCATAGATAGAACATTTCGATGGACCAAAAGGCTTCCTATTTGGCGATGGGCAAGAGATTATTTTCCTATGGAAGTTCACATGGACAAACCGCTTGATCCGGCAAATAACTACATCATAGCCTATCACCCTCATGGATTTACAGTGGTTGGTGGTTATCTGAATTTTGGGACAGAAGTTGGTGGATTCTACGAATTATGTCCAGAAATAAAAACAGTAACAGTTACCATAGATGCGTACTACAATTTTCCCATTTTCCGTGCATATCTAATGGGGGGTGGCATGAGAAGTTGCGCAAAAGAAAGTTTCTACTCATTTCTTGGCGGAAAGTATACCTTTTCATATCTATTCTTCTAGCTGAATGTTTTCTGTAATTAACTTTCATCCACTTTGTGGAATAAATAAACCCTACAGAAAATTCGTACCCAAAGTCTATATTTATTTGAAAAAAGTTAAGCATGGGACTGCGAAATTACTTTCAGTTATCCTCTTAGTTCTAAGCGAAGTGATAAAGTTTTGAGATAAACCAGAATTTACTACATTATGCGAAATTTTGGTCTATATGCGACAACCCATTTCCAAATATTGTCATTGCTACTCCTGGGCAACTTCACAATACATCAATAAATTAATAAGATAATTTACATTCATCTAAAATAAATAAATCTTTGCGACAAACCCTATTGCTGTGCTGCAATTGTTCAAAGGTCTAACGTACTTTGTAGTTAATGACGCTATTCATTTAAAATATCAGTTAAATATTGTAAAAAATTGAAATGGATATAGATTATCTTATCTTAAATGATAACTGGTACCAACATATACCGATTACCTATTAGACATGTTGGCCGGCTAATTGAACCGTTTTATTACTGGTCTAACTACTAAAAATATTTATATTTTTGGGAAATTTTTCAGCAAAATTGTAAAAAACGAGCTTCTTTTTAAAATAAATAGCTGTCTATTATAATTCACGAAATAACCCTTATTTATCCACGGATATTTTAATGAAATTTCTAAATCTTATTGGTTTCGAAATTGCATATCCACTCCGCTAAATTTTAAATCATATTGCGGTCTATTTTTCAACTGAATGCTTGAAGTTGAATTTTAATTGCACTCTTTTTTAAATTCTTCATGTTCTTTCACCGTCTAGATGACAATAATGTTGAAAAACTTGCGGGTTTTAAGAGAAGCGATTATAATAGTTTTCTGTAAAAAATTTAAAAAAACGTACATTTGTTATTTTTGTTTATTTATATTTTATACGATGCAAGGCAAACCTAAAATTTTATTGCAATAACTAAAAACATAATTTACAAAAAAGGCTACTATAATATAAATAATAAATAATAATATGCAAAATACAATGAATATAATTTATCAACAAATTTGTTTTGTTTACAGTTTACATGCATTGACAAATTTTATCGGTCACTGGTTAAACCACTGATAAACGGCGAGTGCTCAACTCAACTGGCTGCCTGTTGCCAATAAACATTTCTGACCAGTTGCAGCACAGCCCTATTGAGTTTTCTCGTTTCTTGAAAATTAATATCATTTGTAGAATGCAAAGTTTAAATTATGACCCTCTATAGCGCTTGATGAATTTGTGCAAAATATGATTTCGGAATGTTACCTGAATACTTCATGGGACAAATAATGGGATAGGATTTGACTTAATGGTGACTGCTACTATTAAATTCTGATCTTGCAGAACCATAATTTAGTGTTCTTAAGGTTCACTTAATGCGTAAATTTAGCAATTAATTCGTGCCGTGAACGCTGTATGAATAGATTAAAAAATGTATCGCATTGCAAATCATAACTGCTAATTAAATTTATGCTATTTATTTTAAATACAATTTAACTTTGAATAGTATTTGAAGAATATTGTATTCCTAAAACAATACATTAATAGTTCATAGTAGATTCAAGTCTCATAATATACAATACTGAGCTAAATATGTGGTATCCTTTCATTTCTGTAAGAAAAACTCATTAACTTTTCCTTTCTCTTCTAAATTTATATTAAACTATATTTATAGCAAAATTGCCAGTTCTTGAGTCATGTTGATTTACGTTCATATAATATTTACACTCTAAGAAAGCTAAATAATTCATCAAGTTTTATTATATATAACCACATTTAGAGAAAAGGGCATTGCAATTGTTTTAATGCCCGGTGGTGCAGAAGAGGCCTTGGAATCGTGTCCTGAAGAAATGAATGTAATATTGAAGCCTCGACGAGGATTTATTAAAATGGCACTTAAAACAGGTGCTCATCTAGTCCCAACAATTTGCTTTGGAGAAAATCAACTTTATAATGCAATTAGATTTAAAAGAGGAAGCTGGCAGCGGAAAGTTCAGAATTCTATAATGAGCATAATTGGATTTTCCCCACCAATTCTATACGGTCCATATTGGTATGTTCTTTTTAAAATTACTATTAGAATTTTTGTAATCGCAAATCATGCAGTTTTCTATTCTGAATAGTTGTATAATTTGCATCACCATTTTATCATCAACATCATCGACGTCTTTGTCACCATAATCACCATCACCATCGTCGTCGTCGTCATCATCATCATCATCATCATCATCATCACCTTCACCATCACTCCTCAATTAGCATATTTGAATACAGTAAGCATATAAAAATGACATTACTTCAATTTTCTGTGACTTTAGGTGGGCTCCGATGTTACCTTACAGTAGACCACTTAACGTTGTTATTGGGGAACCCATTCCAGTAAAACAAAATATTAATCCAACATATCATGATCTTGTAACTCTTCACTCAAAATATATCGACGAACTTAGAAGGCTTTTCGAAAATAATAAAATGAAATTTGGACTTCCTGAAGATTATAAACTTAATATATATTAATGTATAGCAAATTTTAGAAGAAACATATTAGCTAGAAATTGGAAAAAATAAGACAGCTTGTTTTTTAAAAATCTATATTTATACCAAAATTTATTAACTTTGTTAATGTATTAAGTCATGACCATTCGCAGTAGGCAATGATGTAAAAATTTAGCAATCGAGGAAAAAATCAGTTGTTTATTAATTCAGTAGAAAACAATATAATTTCATAGTTACTAATAATTGAGTATGTAAAGATAATAAAGAAATAATTAAACAAATTCATAATTTACTTCAAGAAAATTGATAATACCAACATATCACAATTTTCTATCAAAATATTGTGGAAAAAAATGTATTGCTGTTCACGATATCACTTTTGAATAAATCACTCATCTTAAAGGGCTAAAACAAAGATTCAATTGATCATTCAGTTGCCTATCGATTGCCTCGCCTCCTATCTCAGTTCAATACTGTAGATGGTCTGTCCGTTTGTAAATAGGCCATGACTAAATATAGATATTAATTCGAAATCCTGGAAAAAATTGTTTGTGATTAAGTATATTTGCGCTGCTATAAGATCATTATTGTATTCACTAAAAGATTAGTATTTTCAATTATTTTTGTGTTCATCTGTTGTCAAAGCTAATGTATAAATTGTCAGTAAAATTTTATTGTTGATTCCACACATTCCTGATAATGAATTTTATGGAGCAGGACACGTCGTATTCTATTTCTATTAATGTACAAGCATATTCCGCAGTCGTAATCTGACTTATGAACAAGGAATTGAGACTTACTACTGGTTATATCTCAACTGATTATGTATTATAATGCAGTTACTGAATTTTGCTTTCTAATCATTTAGCTAAAGCAACCCAGAAACGAAGCTTCCGAAATAATTGATTCATTATGTAAGCAGTTAGAAACATTGTAATTCACAAGGAGATAAATATATCTATTTTTAAGTAGATTGGGGTTGTAGCCCAGCCACAACAAGGCCCTTGCTATTCAAATATTTTATTATGAGCGCAGTCCCACTATAAAGATGTCGGCAGATGTAGATTGTTCCATAAATAGTCCTAAACTCAAATTGGGTAGCACGTTAAATTTATTTGACAAGCAAAAACATAACAGTACCTATTTTTAAGTACGTGGACGTTAAAAGCATTTACTTTAAATGTGATTCTTGAAATCTCTGCTTCGTGTTAAAAAAATTCAAAATATTGATGCCTTTATCAAAAACACTAAAATCAGAATATTTGAACAATAATAGCATACTTTGGATCTTTTTGAAAGACTTACAAATAATGTTGGTCACCAAATCTCATTCAAACGTCCACTTAAATTTTCATTTATTTAAAACAATTTTCAAAAAATGATGAAGAGTGAATAATCAGTTTGATTGAAAAGTAGTCAACAATGAGGGAAAGTGTGACCATTTAGGCTGGATAAACAAATTATTGAAGTTTTCCTGACATTTATTTCCCCGATTGTGTATCCAATGTATTGAGAATATTTGCCAACCTTGTCTTATGAAATATTTACTCATATACACACACTTAAACTAAATATTTAAGCAGCATATAATGGAAGAAGTCACTACAATATGAGACTAGGATGATACAGGATATTTCACGTTCGATTTCAATCACCACATATTGCAAACAATTAACAAAAATGAAAGCTGTATATTTCCTGCAATTGTTTTAAATTGGCTCGTATAATTATTACAATTTTTAAAGAAACAACCATTCATAGCATTTCAACAATTTATTTAAAAATATATTGAAAATTGCAAATACTTATCAATTTCGTTTTCCTTTTCAATTATTCTATTCACGGTATACTATCCCAATCGATTTCAAAAGTTATATTAGTGATTCCATTAAATTCCAGTACACTGTTGTTGGGAAAGTTTTGTTAAGACTATTTTTTGAAATTTGGCATGGAAAATTTCACCTACTGAAGTTTCGTCAACATATTCTAAATTGAATTAATTTGTAATTCCCTTTTTTGCAAACCAAGAAAGTTTATTAGTTTAACAAGCTTCAATTTTTTATTGATTGAAGGGTATAACTGAAATACAAAATTAGAGAAAGCGATTATGTGTATCTAAAATGAAACAAATACTAGTCATAAACTATGTACAAATAAAAAACAATAATCCATTAGCTGTAGTAACCCTGGAAGGACTTCTCAGTTATAGGATGTCGGTTCAAAGACTGTTCCACTTCGCGCATTCCTCTGTTGCCGTCACTTCGCATTGCCAGTGCTCTACCATTGACTAACGCCAGATACAGTCTGAACGCTACAATTCCCAATGGAACCAGAGTGAGGACATCAGTGACCCATGCGAGATTATGTGCCCATCCATAGCGATCAAAATTAAAGTACTCCCAGCAATATATGCTAGCTAATGTTGTGCCAAAGAATGCGAAAAATGTATGACAGGCTGCTGCCCACACAGCCAGTAGGGACATAGCTTTAACGTTACCATAATCAATAGCCTAAATGTTTGATCTGGGATTACACAATTCTACATCTCAAAACAACCAATATGTAAGAATAGGTCCATGTGAGTTTATTACAAAATATAGGTGAAAAAAGGAGTCAAAATTCAATTTCTCTTCTACTACAATTGAAAGGTTAAAAATATCATGGCGAATCCTATAGTTCAACTTTGAATAACATTACAGTTTTTTCATTGTGATTATACATTTTTGAATTTTTATTTACTACAGTAGGAGCAAGTACAGTACCGGAAATTGAAGTTGGGGCATCTACAACTAGCACTGCAAAATTATATTAATATATAGAAGAAATAAATGGAATACCAAAGTTTAAGTGAATAATACTGTTTTACATTTGTTTATAAAATTTATAACCTTTTTTCTTTACAGTGCGTAAATTTATCGTACCGCATTCAATGTTTTGAATTTTAAGCATTATTAAATTGAAGTTGGGGCACTAAATTGAAATTATTCATTCCATCAAATTATTATAATTTACAGGTCAAATATAAGTTTCAATTGTAGATTGTAAGCTTCTACACTATATTAAAGTGGTTTTGCTTTATCATAATGCTAAAACCTACCTCAAGCTCACTAAGAGAAACTATAATCAAGCATCACAGAGAAAAAGCATCGTTACGCGGTATTTCTGAAATGCTAAAACTCCAAAATCAACAGTAGGCCAAATCATCAAAACTTATAAGGGTTATGGTACATTTACTCCATTAAATCGCCCAAGAAAAGCCCCCCAAAAAAAACAACAACAGCGTCCCATAGGAATTCTTGTTCGACTTGCTAGGGCAAATCCATTGCTTAATGCTAATCAATCAAAAGCCATTTAGAGCGGTGGGAGCAAAATTACTGTTCGTACAGTAGGGAATACCTTAAATAAGAGATCTATCAGCTAGAATTGCTGCTCCAATGCCTGCAGGGTTGTTTTGGCGCTTTCATCCTAAATATACCCTGAAAACTGTAAACACGGCGAAGGGAAATTTATGGTTTGGGCATTCATATGTGCATCAGGTTTCAGAAAGATTGTTAATATGGTAGGAAATATGACAGCACAGCGTTACTGTCAAATTCTTATTGAAAACCTTCTTCCTTACTTAGCTCCCAATTGTCTTTATCAGCATGATGGCGCCCTGCACACAGAGCCCGTTTTACAGTCCAATTTCTTGCTGATGATGGAGTAGCAGTTTATACAGAATGGTTAACACAGTCACCAGACAAATATTATTGAAAATGAATTTGTTTGATATGCAAGCTCTATGATAGACTATCTAATCATGGATATCAACAACAAATTAATTGAGCCGATCATGGATCCAATTAACGATACATAAAATGTGCCTATTGAATAATAGTATATTAAAAAATTTTCAACGCTCATATTTCACTAACTAATAAGCTATTCAAAATCACACACGATTCAAAATCACATGTGGCCGCATCTCAATTACGACACATTCTCTAGCCTTATAGATATAATAACATTTTCATGAGTTATTTCAATTTCCAATATTATTGACAAGAACAATTTTTCATAAGAATATTTTTGTTAATTGAAGCCAAACAAGATTCAGCACATTTGTCAACATCTTGAATTCAATGTTTGTAGGACCTATTTGGATTATATATCTACACCTTTAAATTTTGACTCTTACACATGCACTCATTTTAATAGCATATTAACTTAAAGCACATATAATTTGTCAATGGCCTGATCAATGTGCTACACAGTGAATGCCTGATCTGCGATGCATTTGCAAATTTTTCTAAGAAGCAAACCTGA
Source organism: Hofstenia miamia (assembly GCA_900660155.1). Taxonomy (NCBI): domain Eukaryota; kingdom Metazoa; phylum Xenacoelomorpha; order Acoela; family Hofsteniidae; genus Hofstenia; species Hofstenia miamia. The sequence continues at coordinate 396,479 of CABFPE010000542.1, read as the reverse complement.
ACTAAATTTTTGAAGAGAGCATCCGATAATAAATATTTAGAGCCATTGGTTAAGAAACTAAAATTCTCTGAACTTCTATTTTTTGAATTTCTGATCCATCGTTGGACCGCAGGTTGTTTCAGGGTAGTTGATCTGCTTGCCACATGGATCAGCAAAAATATAAACTACGTAGACATTTAGCTATAAATTTCTTATATTTAAAAATGAAAAAATGTCTTTTTTGCATATAATAACATATTTTAGAGCATTTTAAAATTTTGAAGGGGATTATTAAGGTTTGGAGGAAATTATGTAAAGTTGAGGAATATCTTAAATTTCACTTACTTGAAATGAAAGAATGAAAATGAGCACTAAGGCTGAAAATACTGAGAGGTGCAAAGACTGTCCTGATATTACAAGCGGATAATCTCTTAAGGGTAGGGGAAGCAATTCTTCTCCTCGACTGGGATCTACGATATAGAGTCCCATGGATCTTAGTGCTGATGAACCAGTAAGGGAATATGACAGCATCGACTGTGAATCTTGTAATCTTGTAAAGTAGTTGGTGTCTGAGTCAACATCAGTCATCCAATTTGGTGCCCAGGTGACGATTAGCAGGAGAACCAATGTAAATAATGCAGTAGCTGCAGCGACAGCAGTGGATACAACGGATGTTAAATTCATTACTAAAGTATAAAACCAATTAGCTTGTAGACGATATTTAAATCGTATAGGTTTCTTACTTTTGTTGAAGTATTTTGAAAGAATTCCAAAACCAAGACCTCACTTTTGTGCAAGTTAATCCCCGCAAATGTAAAAAGTAAGTGTAATTTTACATCACTAATCAATCATTAACCACAAGAATAATTAATTGAAGCTAGCATTTACAAATTGGATCTTTAAAAATACTGCCAAAATTGGTTCTTTGGCATAATTTATTCGAAAGGGAAAATTTGAAAAAAGCTGGATATTTTTATATTGAGAGAAAGGAGACCTGGAGAAATCTTGAAATCGGGAGATCTCTCACTCAATGCTGGAATTTGGGTGGGCTTGCAGGGATTTACTGTTCTCAAAACACATGAGACTGGAACCTGGAACTAAAAATTTCAGTGGGACTCGGAGTAAAGACGACTCAAACCAAAATTGAAGGAGCTTGTACCCATGATTTCAGAATATTACTCATAGTTTTTGCCCAATTGCTGCTCAAAATAGTAGTTGTCAACTTTGTGGTGTGTATTCTATATGTCAAAGAACGGCATGTGCAATGTTATATACATTAATGTGTGCCTAATAATTTTAACTGTTTAAACATTATTCAAAGTTTGTGCTTTTATAATTCCAATTAATAATCATTAAGAATATAGAAAGGTAGTAACACCAGTTAGAAACGAAAAAGTCCTTAAATTTTCCTGATAAGCTAAATTTATGCTATGTTGATAGATTTTGGGTGCTTTGGGTTCATGCCAGACTTGTCAACGAGCCGACATTTCCAAGCTCGGCTCGTTTAAATTTTGTGTAAGTTCGACTTGGCTCGACTCGCCATACAAAATCTTTGAATGTGGCTCGTTTTAGCTCGGTATTTTTTTAAAAATATTGTGCTCAAAGAATTTTTTACCTAGCTTTTCCTATTATTTAATAAACATTTCTTAAATAAAATTATAGGAAAGGCATACTGACTGCAAAAAATATGAAAAATCTCCATAATCAAATTTACAAGCAGAACTATAAACTTGCTTTGCCTAAAATAGAATCGTTTTGGGCTCGTTGTATATCAAATGCTGTGCTCAAGCTCGGCTTGGCTCTGCTCGTTGACAACTCTGGCTCGTGCAACTCATACACATTTCATGAAATTTGAGTTCTCAATTAAACTTTTTAAAATATAGAGTAATAGGTAATGAAAGGAGTTTGGAAAAAGACATCTAGACTCTAAGCACCGCAATACAATATTTTAGTAAAATTGATGAATAATCATCGTGTGGTGTATATTCTGATTGATTTGAATGTTTGAAATCAAACACGTACGTTGAGAAATGATGGAGAAAGTTATTACCTCTATATGGAAGATTATTCCCTTGTGTTATTCATGTCTGAACGTAATTGCAAAAACGCAAAATTTGAATATCTTCAATTTTGTTGATGCTGCTTTTGTCAGGGTAGGTTTAGTACATGCAGAACTTTTTAATATTGTGAAGAATGGAACAATAATTGTCTTGGAATTTATAAACCTAATTTGTTAGTACAATTTGTAATGCAGGCCATCGCCATACAGTGGATCGAAATAGAAAGTCTGATAGTCAAGAAGCCTACAAAACAAAATTATAACATTGTTTTAGCCTTCAAAATTAATTGAAACTTACTGTGATAGTATAGATCATTTTGCCAAAAGATGTCAACATATAGCACTCTTGACATCTGGTGCATTATAATAATGAGAACTATGGTTGAGTGCAATATTAATATGTATGTGAAATCATGTGTTCTATGAGTTTCACAAATATTGATATACATTCATATATGTATACGTATATATATATATATATATATATTTTTAAGGGTTCTTAGCAAACTGCTTAGTCATCAGCGAATGAAAAAAAAATTGATTAATAAAAAATCAATTTTAAGATTATATAGTTGAATTGAAAACGCAGAACACATTTATGCATGCTACTTATTACATTCAGGTTATGCAGTTTAAATAACATAAAGTTGGGGCAAAACTGCAACCGTGCCATTCCTATGATTAAGCGTCAGTTAAACGTGCCCAAAATTTATTGAATAAATTACGGATTGATGCTCAAAATATAATAAGAGACACTTTGTTCTTGTTAACTTAGATTATATGATGCATTTTGCTGGCGATTTTGTAGTCTAAGACACCATTGTATAGATTAACTTAAATGAATTAGAGTGATAACAATTTGCAGACATCAAAATTATAATAATCTTTTTTTCAAGATTAATTTGCATATCAGCTAAAAAATTTATTATGCAAAGGATTCAAGCTCTTTATCCGTTTTGAACAAATAGAATATCCCTAACAAAGAGTGGATATATATGAAATTGATCAAAATGAAATAGTGAAGCAACTAACTTAATTCTGGGCTGAATATCTAGCAATTATTAAAGCAACTTAAATGTGTTCTCTGGTGCGGTATTCTCAGTAAAAAGTATAATTCTATATCAAAATTATATACAAAGAAAAGTCTTAGGAAAGATACAACATCTTCCTTGTTTCAAGTAAGCTGTTTATACATCAAACTTACAATACAACTTTTTAGTTATGTGCTAAACATTCGAGTTTACACGAAATATAAAATGGACAACTGACCTAAATCCACTTTGACTTCTCTAAGATTACATAGTATGTAATTGAACGAAGACTAAAATATTGTAAAAATCCCTAAGATAACATCATTACATACATGGATTTCCTGAATATAAAATAAATAATTTACAAGTAAAAATCTCACCAGTGCAAACTTAATGTTGTTACAATTACTGGTTTTGGCAGTATTAGTATGTAAATATATTAATGGAACACTTAGCAAATCGTTATTTGGCACGACTGGTTGTATCAAGCATTGATGAGTCAGTCAATGAATTTGTTTGGCTACGCAACAACTCTAAATACTTCAATCATTTAAATGTAAAATTCATCATTATTAATAGATTTTGCATGTTAATTGTTTACAATCTGTTCGTCAAAACTTTGCTTCAATTAAGTATTTAATGCATTGTATTGGTTTTGCTTATAACTAGTAGATGAAAAGAGTCAAATGCTTTGTTTTGAACAAAGGTATGCCACTCTAGAAACTCCATTTTAAATCAGTATATAGATATTAACATAAGCACCTTTTCTGAAAACGAACTATCACCAAAATATTTTTTGCGGATGAGTGTTTTTTGCACATTTATGTGGCCAATCACTTCATGTCAAGACGAATGTTATTATTAAGCAGTCAACCATGGCCACATGAGTGCATAGTTCAAATGTTTCAAGGATTATTTACGAGAGATCGACGTTATATCGAAAAATGTGATGTATTTTTAAAATCAAAAGTTCCAACCGAGATTTTTCTGGCCAAAATACAATTTCATCTGAATTGGAAACCGGACGGAACCGGTTGGACCTATCAATGAGTGGTATTGTTTACTATCAGTTTAAGTTACGGTAGAACCAGAGGCGCACCCAGAGGGGGGAACTGGGGGAACGTTCCCCCCCCCTCAACAGAGCAGAGATGCTTCCATTCCTCATGAAATGTTTGCCCATAACCAGTGGCGTATGCAAGCTGTGGAATGTCCTTCGGTGAGATTTTCAAAATGGCCTTTGACTAGTTAAACAAAAAAATTTTCGTTAAAAAATATTAAGAAAGTCCAGATTTAGCTGGTGAAATGCATTTCTTAGTGTCGAAATCATCAATATTTCCAAGGAATTTTAGGGGCATGCCCCGCTTTTGGTTACTCACGGCGTAGATATTCCACCATTGGAAAATCCTGCTTACGCCCCTACCTATAACAATCATAGTACATAATATGTAATTAACCATTGGTTCACTCTATGTCTGCAAAGGTAGACAATATTAAATTGATATTGCAATTATTGCAATAATTGCAAATTAATTAACGTATTGAATTCTTCAAAAAATCAATTGCCAATTATTTAAGATTCACTTAAATCTTGCTGAAATATAAAATCAATTCGCGATTCCAGAAGCATTATCATTCTGTCTAGTAAATTTATATAGTATTGGCTGCGGAATGTACTGGATAATTTGATGACCCAAAAATATGTAATGCTTCCACAACCCAATTCATCATTTTATGCATATTGAAGGCTTAACATTAACCTTATTTCGCACCATTGTGATATTCTGTCGGACACCTCACCTTGTCATGCCAAAATTAAAGAAATTAAACAATGATCACCGCATTTATATAAAGTATGTATGGCAGAACCAAATTTGCCATTAGCGATTATGATTAGTGGCACCATGTAAGTTTTGATTTTGTAGCACAATTTCTTCATAGTGCTAACAGATGTATGAAGCACAAGTAATCCTTTTTTGTTATCTCACAATTATGATATTTCTTTGAAAAAATTGTTATGTGTTATATATTGATTTTTATTAATACCAAACTAATTAACTTACTATGATTTTTGATATAATATTTTCATTCTAATTATTGCCAAAAAATGGCAATAATCTATTGTCTGAAACGCAAAAACTGATTAATTTACTAAACTCGAAGAATCTATTTGTAGGGCTCCAACTAAAAATTGCCTACTCCTGCGTTTGTGTAATTTATGACGAGGGGCAATTTAATAGGTTACTTAAGTAAAACTAAGAATGAGAAATATAGCCATTTTGAATGAAATGTTTATGAATTTATAGCTTACAGGGTTGAAAATGATTTGAACACGCTTTCTGTATACATTAACTTGTAGTGAAATATTGTGAATTATATAGAAATGCTAATAATAATTCAAATCATGGCAAGTTGCAAAACGTAACTAAAGGTATTTTGTGTCAGCTTAATATGAAATGATCCCCAATCCTGTGCATTCTTCTGTTATCAGGAGTTGAAGTCAGAGATAGATTTGCGCTGGTCTGGGGTTGGACAAAGCATTTGAAAAAGATGGGCTAAAATTGAACAAATAAACTACAGTTTTAGTGAATGCTATAAAATTTTTTAACGTTTTGAAATTGTATATTAGTATCATATACTCTTGAAGAACTGAATTTAGAATTTCCAATTCAATGCCCAGATTTTATTGATAGTTTCTCTTCTAAAATACCTTACTTTGATCTAGCAAGCCGCAAAATTGTAGAAAACTTCTTAAAAAATCTCATGAAAATATGTCGAATTGGAATTAAGTGGGTTGGAGCGGATTCAGGCTGGGCAGGTATTGGCCTAAATTTTCTGATTAGATGTATTAAAGTCTATGAAGGTAAGACATTTCTAGAAATCACTCTACTACAAAAGGAAAGAAGTGTTTCCTATTCAAATTAGGAACAGTTAACAGTGCATCAACCTGTATTCAAAACTCGCTTCACCCACTGATCTATAGGGCAATATATATATATATATATATAACATTGTCAGTCATACAAATAAAACGAAGCAGTTGAGTTAATTAAGTCAACTAAATAGTCTAGATTGATAGCTTCACTGAATATTAATGCAGTTGACTCACTGACAGCGAGCGATTTGATTGGATGTCATCTGGTCACCAACTTCATTAATATTCAGATCGGTTTGCGTCTGTGCACTGCAGCGGGCACTGCGATGTATTGTATAATGCATGCATATAACTAAGATAATTTCAGTGCCTACCNTCACCCACTGATCTACAGGGCAATATATATATATATATATATATATATATATACATAATAGTTCTCCTCCTCATAGAAAAAGCTGGGTGCGCCCCTGGAACCGCGTGTAAAACAACACTTTTTGGTAACGGATCAATTCTGAAAAATATTAAAAAGATGGTGAAATATATAAAATTGCAAGACACTGTCTAGTTCATAAAAAATGGTGTGCACTTATATCTCAATGCAATGTCGATTGACGGGGCGCAACAATTTAAAAATTCATTTGCATGCCAATTCAATATAGTAGTACCAAAAATTTGGTAAATACTTGCAAATAGGAAATCTATGATTTTAGATCGATTTTTAAGAAAATTTATTGAAACAAGTCGTCCATGTATATATTTTTACAAACTTGTCTTAAGTCATACTTTACACCAAGAAACCAAGCAATAATTGAATAAATCAATAGGTATTATAGCTCTTAATTCTATATAATCATCAGCCTCTAAATTAATTTTACGCGGAAGGCACGTTTCCAAAAAAGTTTCTACCGACTGGCTTGACTGTCCGACCATCCAGCAGGTTTCCAACTCTGATTTTCATTAATTAAGAACAACGTTGTCTTTCCCATCCTAGAGCATTAAATTATTTGGGAAAATTGGCTTTTGTGATAAAATAGGAATTTAGTAGCATGGGGATTTGATTATTTGAATACTTGAAATCGAAAAAATATAAATTTTAATTAAAGACGTATTTGCAAAAATGTCTAGCAATATTTTTTCTTCAGGTTTCCAACAGTGATTTTTTGTTTAAAAATAGAATATTTTATAAATAATTTTAAGAAATTAAAAACTAAGATGGCAAAGCAGAGCTTCAGAGCAAGCTCAGATATGAAGCTGCTCCAGCTCTCATTCCAGCTATTGGATGATACTGGCTCTAGCTACGGCTCCGATTTTATTATGATCAGGGCTACGATATATTCTCAAATTAGAATATTTGCGAATTTACTAATTTTTTGTAACACCAATAGATTCTCAAAAAAAACCTTTGAAGCTGTAGCTTTTCTGTAGCATCTGCCTTCGGCTCTGGCTCCTGCCCCCCGTGTATTTTAAATGTTGCTCCAGTTCTGTCTGCCGCTCTGACAAAAATGCTCTGCTTCTTGACTCTGGCTCAGAGATCTGTTCTCTGGCCCCAGTTCTTAAGCCCTGGTTTTAAGGATCCTTTTTGCAATATTTTAAGGAGGTATCTGACACATAACTGATGACTCAACTTAATCGCAATGGAGATGCTCCTCACCCTATCAGAAAATTGTGCAGACGCTACTGGTGAAAATGGCTTTTATGAATTTCTTTGCAAAGAATTAATTTTTCAAGTAAAGCAAATATTAGAGGTTAGTTTATGAATCACTTGAGTTACCTTTAACAATATTATAGACATATCAACTAAAAAAAACGATTTTGCAATTCTAAGCTATTGTGAATAAATTTAAAATTGAAAAATTGTGAAATCTTTTTGTAATTACGTACATAACACATGGCTGTCAACAATTCATAATTTTCAAATCCAACACACACCCACGTATACCTACACTTAGTGGACGCCAACGTCTAGTTATTGTTGCATTTTCTTCATTTACATTCCTCTTCGAAGACATTCTGTGGTCTTTATAAAGACATTTCTTTAACTCAATAGATGTTAAGTAGAAATCATTTAGAATTGATCACATGTTAAATTAAAAATTTTGGTGGATATTTTTAGGGGAAGATATATGATAACAATGCCTCCTTAAGTAGATCCAAATGTGTAGGAAGCTCTTAACCTTTAGAGTTACCTCAAAAAATATTGAAAGGGTGTTTATGAGAGAAAAAATGAAACTTACTTGGAAATTAAAATGGAATATTGAATAACAGCTGGATTTCGGATTAAATTCTTTTCTTTCGCTTTCAACTGTAAGTATCACTAAACTTTGTAAATGACTCAACGTATATTCCGTTTATGAATCGTTAATACTACATCTGTTGCCAGAAGTAATTTAATTACACAATATTGAATTTAAGCGTTAACTTTTCCTATATTAGTTAACGCACCTGAATATTGTTTTCATACTTTTTTTTGGATTTCATTTGATTTTTGAATGCATATGTGTGTATGAGAGGTTGCAATTAATACCTGTGTTATGATTTTGAAATTTCAATACGAGCTACGTGATGATCTGGGGTTAGATGCTATTTTTCATGAACGTGGGGCTCCTTTGGACATTGTGGGACCGGTAAAATTACCTATTTGTAAACCCTCTCCGTGGCACTTCATGCTTTCACGTAGTGCATATACAATGTTGTATACTTTCCACATAAATTTTCACTAGTATAATATTGTTTATTTACATATAATTCGTGCATTTATTCCTAAAACTCTCTTATTAATCAATTCTGCAAGTGTTTTTCAAAGGTCTTTCCAATTAATAATAATTTAATAATAACTTATTTATTTTAAACCTCTGTACAAAACAAAAAGTATAAAAGTAGTTATTAAGGTTTAAAGTAACTTCCAGAGATGTCGCCAAATTATCAAAGAGGGAGAGACTAGGAACAAAGACCTATGGGGCCATATTTTTCACTTAAAATTTATAAAAGAATTAAAATGTCATAATATCTCAAATTATTAAACAAAATTAGAATTAGAATCAATAAAATTTTAGATATAGTTGAATTTAAAAACTGGTTTCATATTAGCTACAATTAAGTTGACTTCAATCAAATTGCAAAAACTGTACTTCCAAATACAATATATCAAAGACACAACATTTATGCATTAGTGTTGTATGCCGTCAAAACTTATAAAATCATGAAGCTAGATGGTCAAGATTTCCTATGTTTGTTTTAATGTAGAAGAGAATTATTGTAGTTCACATGCAAGAAATTGTCCATATCATCAAGAACTAAATGAGATTTAAAAAAAATATATATCGTAGAGGAAGGATACTTGAAACAATCCAATATTTTGGGAAATTGATTAATTACATTAGGAAGTGCTAAATATTCAATTTCTCTTTGTATTTTATGTGTAAGCATTTTGTTAGTTCCATTAGATACGTGGGTGGTGCCTATTTTGATCATTTTATTCATTAATGTAAAATATTTAAATAGTTTATGCAATAAATATGTGTTTTTCTGAAAATCTTTATTTGTTTCAAGTATTTTTTCCTCATTTATATATATATATATAT
>CABFPE010000542.1:360114-373347 GCA_900660155.1 Hofstenia miamia | reverse complement strand
ATTATTATTATAATTATAAACTTATCACGTCTGCATTTGATCAAGTTTTTGAAATATTTTCTAAAAATGGTTATCCTCATAAAGTAATTAAAGACGTTGTTTCAAAATGTTTATTACCTCCATTGAAAACTATTGAAGAAGTGAACCTATAAGTTCAAGAAATTTATTGGAAGTTATCATACATTCAATACCAAGTTCCAACACTGAAGAAAAAATTGAAGATCGTTAATAAGAAACTGAAAAATTTTAAGATACGACCAATATTTGAATCATACAAAACAGAATATATATTTGAGAATAAAGATAGAATCATAAAAGAACTTGTTTCGTCAATTGTCTATAGATGTAAATGTGACAATCGCAATAAATTGTGCATTGGTGAAACAGTACGACTATTTAAACACAGAAATCTATCAACATCCTCACGAACTTAAAGAAAATAATTTTGACATCATAATAAGAACAAAGAACACCAAAATAGCAGAAGCAATTATACTAAAGAAAGGAGATCATAAATATATTTTAAACAAGCAAGTTAATTGCATCAAAAGAACTTATTTATTTTAGTTAATGCATGTATATTGATTTTTTTTTTATTTAGTGTAGTATTTTTGTAGTTTTATTTGCCGCAATATTATATTCTGACGATGGCCCATAAGTGGTTGAAATGCATCAAGTGCTTATAGACTAAATGAATTTATATAGCATATCTCTAAATTATATATATATATCCGGATATTTCCAGTATAAGCACACACATCCGTATAAAATATTGCCTAATCATAAAAAATCAATTTGTCGAGTCGGTTCCTAAATCTGCTTACTCTTGCAATGAAAAGGCCAATCTCTGTTTTTTATCATCAGGGAGATATATTGAATTTTTCAATTGATTGCCATGAATTTTGGCAACTTTTACGATGCTCACAAAATCTCTTCCGGGAAGAAATCATTTTTCGGAAGATGCTTCTGGCTCTGATTTTATTGTCTCTGTTGTCAATTGAATAAGTGACTCTTTGTTGTCTCTTCTGAATTTAGATGACCCTTAAATGTTTATTAGATATTAAAAGCATTTTTTCTCGGAGCTTTTTTGAATATAAGTGTTGTTCTAAGATAGAGTTATATTTTAACTATTGCTTTAGATATGTTCTGATGAGTTTGTATGATAGTATTGATACTGGAGACGAAGAAAGTTTTGATTACCGTTATGTTAGTGTAGATGTTGATGACTCAATATATCCAGACACAGAAAGATATTACAATAAACCTCGACAAAATTTCTATGATGAAAGCATAGTTGCTGACAGTCTAGATGTTAACAATCACAAAGTAAGCGTTTCTTATCCATTATTTTCATGGTTGTATTTAATGACTGACCTTAAATCTTACTTTTGGCTCATTTATTTTATTTTTCAACATAAAACATTTTAATCAATTCGAAACTATTAAGAATTCTTTTTGCATTTAGGCCTTCATTAACCCATACAACACATAATGTGAAGTTAATATCCCACGGAAAATTCTGTATTCAGGCTTAAATATTCAATCAATGCTAGAGATAGTAATTTTGTGATCCCCAAGTATTAATACTTAAATTATCAAAAGTAATTGTAGATTTCTAAACGACAAAGAATTTCCACGTGCTTTATAGCTGTTCTCATTACACTATAAAATTTATCTGAATCTTTGTGTTGAATTGCGCAGTTGTTACCGTTCATGTAATCTCTTTGTGATGATGTTAAATGAACCGTTGTTTATCATGGTTACTAATTGACTTTAATTACTAACGATTTCACTTTGTATAGAAGCGTATAAAGCAAATTCGAATGGTTTGAAGCGTATAAATTAAAATATTTTGTTATCGGCGTAATTCTTTCCATGGGCCTTTTCAAGGGTTCTAGATGGTCCAATGCTCGGTTAAGGCTAGGTATTTTGTAAAAAATTCGACTATGCCCATGCTCTATGACGTCACTTAGAATATTTCCAATTAATGCCATCAACTGTAAATTTGTCTTATATTTTGTATATAACTTTATTCATTGTATAATAGCTCACCGAAAACCATTACTGATCGTTTCTCTTGTGTTTATATCCTAGGCTTGGTACGGGTTATGCAATATCACGGGCCTGTTTCATCAAACTTTTGATAGACGTTTTCATCATTGGCAAATGATGTTTTGTATAGAAAGGTGCAGTTTATGTTAAACGAAGTTTGTAGATTGTTAAGTGCTAGTGCAGTTGTACTCCAGTACTGCGTTTTTCCGTTCTGCCACATTTTTACACAGTACTAGATTTTATGCAATATTGGATTTTAGGAAAAAAAGAAAGTTTGCATGTAGTAAGCATTCAAAATGTGCAGCTGAATTTAAATATTACTATTTTCCGAAATATTTAGTAGTTTTTGATTGATTTTTGTTTTGAGAAAAAGTTCTTCAACTTCTAAGAGCTTTCCAACACGCTCCTCATTATGAAGACTATATTATTCAGTCATTGTATGCAATACTGGGTCTATTTTGGTAGTGGATTTTTACGAAGTTACAGTTGTTAAAGCAGTACTGGATTCACAAATTTTGAATATTGAAATTCTACTACACATTTAAAAACAAAATCCTAATAATATAAAGTTCCAAAACCAAATAGTTATAGCATATAATCTCATTAAATATTTGCATGAATCAAATTAAGAGCCACTTCCAGACTTCTTTGTAAACAATGTTTCGTGATTTTTTTGGTGTAACATTTGTGTTGAAATTTTCCTGCCTTTGCACTTTTGAGCTACCATCATAGACCCCAGAGCAGAAGCACAGTTTTTAAATGTGCAAGTCTGCCCTCAAGTGGATAGGAAACTTATTCAAATGTAAAATCTGTTGCGATATAAGCATCATCACAAAGGCAGACATTATTTGTATTTAAAAAGTTGACTGTTTTACCCAATAATTACAATTTAGAACAATCATTTTTACCTAACAATAGTAAATGAATTGACCTAAAATAGTATTAGGTCTAAAAGTTATTGTTATACAGAAAACTAGAACTTAAAATTAATACTAGAAAATTTATAGTAAAATAGCAGCCTTGTTTAGTTGCGTCTCTATTTTGAGAATAGAAAATCTGGAACAGACATTTCTGTTTCTGTACCACATCCACCTTATGTATATAACATGTTTTTTGTACGTGTATGAGTGACAATTTGAGAGGTAGGTTCTTTCGAATATCTTAGTTTGTAAAATTTTATTGCAAGGAAAAATTGAGCATTGTCTTCATAAGCTTGAAACTTTTTTCCTGAATTTTCGTTGAATCATAGAACTTGGTGTCTTCCTGGTTTTTAAGGCTACGGTTAGACTATGTAATTGGTCACTTGTGATCTGTCACATTTGAAAGCATTGCACGTCTAACCACCTGAGATAATTAACGATGTGACGATCACAAAGAAATCACTAGTCTAACCGTAGCCAGTAAGGCATTAATTGCATCACATCATTTTGTGTTACTAGCAGCTAACCAACCATTTTCCTGTTAATGTTGAATAATCTTCAGGAAAAATGTAAACTTTGTTAAGAAAATATTTCATACAATTGGAACACAAGATAGTTTGTCGATTTATTTTGATTTAACATTTCGTAGAATTCAGGCAATTATTTTAAAGATTTAGTTATTATATTGTCTATTGGCCATTATAAGTCTGGAGTATATTCGTTCTTGGAAGTCAGTTTTATATTAATTTGCTATGTAAAATTTAATTTAAAATATAATTATTCTATACAACAGGTGTTTCCTTTCTTATTTGCTCAATTTCACATTTTGTTTAACTAATGCATTTTAGATTAGCCATTCAAATAGCATTTACTTGCAATTTTTTAAACAGCTTCATACATGATTTGAAATTGCTGTCTTTTAAGATTTATACTTTAAATTAGTTTTAGTTGGTGATTTTTTTGGTCGACTCTAAGCACCTGCTTACAGAAAACAATAAAATTATATTTGCGTTATTTTACCTTGTTGACGGAAGAACACTTTGACATAATCACCTTAGATATGTATCCAAATATTGGTAGATTTTTAGTGAATGAGGACCTATTTCTCCTTCTAGTACTTAGCTTAAAACATTATTTTTCATAGTTTTTACTGTAGCTAAAAAATTTTTAAGTGATCACGCTCAAAAGTTCAATACCTTTTTGGAGCTTGGTAAACTTATGTTTCTCAATAATATAATATTTTGATAGTGTAAAATTTCATACTCCTGTACATTTTATTATTTCAAGAAATTTTACGCTTTGTGCTCTTATTTAGCCATACCTTCTACCCAACTTAAACCCTCTTCTGCATTAGTTTTCTAGCTAAATCAAAACGAATATTTAAATGCTGATTATAGATGCTCAAGCAAACGTCAACATATTTATGAACTCATTATACCAATATTGTACTTAAAACTATGTTTTTGAGTTTGTTGCCATACGACAACATTATGCAAATTAAAGCATTTTGTTTGAATATAATTATAGATTATAACATTTGTTAATTGTAAAAAATGCATTTGCTATAAAATTACATAGAAATAATAAAAAGAATGAACACTAGAATGCAGTTTAAGAAGTGTGAAGATCCTTGTAGCAGTTGTTTTCTTTAGTTAGCGACAAAAATTCTTCACGCTTAGAACATTTCACCTTCACAATTCCTTTACAGTCAGGTAAATGACATCTTCTCTTTTCTGGGGTCCTGTCTCATGATTTCAAAATGACTTAGCAGGAATATCTGCTGCAGGTGAATTTCTGAAAATGAAGATTGCCTTGTCTCCCAGCAGTGTCACGAGCCCACTTAGCGTAAATGTCTCTAGAATTCTTCAAATGAGCAAGACGTACAGTATATGTGCTTCCATTCTACTATAGAACAGTGAAATCAAATTCAAAATGCTACAAAACAGTTTCAACATTTAATTGCAAAGGCCTTCATTTTTGCATAGTGTTGCCAAATAGCAACAAATGTATCTTAACTTACTACAAAATCGTGGGATACTATTTAGAAACATTTATTTAATAAACAATAAATTTAGAAAACAACTTATCATTTCATATTTTTTATAAGGAGCTGCTTGAATTCAACGTTATAATAGCCATGGTTAAATATCTAATTCTGAGGTCATCCCTGAAGCACTGTGAAATTTTGTTAGAAATACAGCTTCTACTGCTACAGAATGTATTCAGAGCAACATCTCATTGGTTAATACTGAGTGTGGGCAGGTACGATAAGAATTTGTTGTGCATTGTGTGTGGAGTAATTACAATTCTTCAGTGTGTTGGCAACACTATGCAGAGGAGGGTTGATGCAGCTTCTCTTGCCATATTTCTTAAAAGAAATCCGTCTATTTGAAAGGTCTTTTTGTTTATTGAAACAATATTCATTAAACATTAGTAATTTGTTCAATCGATGAGACCTTTCATAAATATAAAATTCCAATGCCCTGAAAATCTCTGAAATATTGTGTTTTCAAACATTTTCTGTTGGCTTCTGTAAAGTATACATGTCTCGCTTCGTTCAAATTTTCTTTTTACATTTCAGAGGAAACATTTTGCACTTCATTAGCCAGTCATTGTAAAGTAGGTACTCGGACCCTCTAAATTTTTGTGCATTTAAGGGTAATCTAATGAAGGAAGCCATACTATTTCAACATTCTTAGTATGAATTTCATGAGTTACTCATGTCCGAACGTTGCTAACCGCTATATACTACGCAACTTCATTCTCTAATCAACAATTCACCGTCTTTCACAATGTTGCTGTTCAGATAGTCATTCTCATTTCATTTTGAGATTCTAGTTATCGCCAATCGAGAGTCCTGTGAAATACACATTCATATTCGAAAGTATGCTTTTTTATCAAAATCCATCTTTTAGCGAACATACCTTTTTATTAACAAACTTACTTTTTTTATTTTTCTTAAACTATTCAAATGGGATATCATGCAATGCTGCTCAACCGTTCTTCTAATGTGACCCCTCAATGCTATTTCCACTGTGGTGGCGATCCCCTAAACTAAATATTTTTCCTTTAATAGATTTTGTAAACTAAAACTGTCGACAACTTCGTCAATATTTAACATATTTCGATACTTTTTAGTATCATTTTAAGTTTTTTCAAGTTAAAAGCAAAGATTCAAGCTTCTAGTATCATTCGAAATTTGACTGATTTATTTAAAAAATTGCATAATTCCGGGAAGGGGTCGCGATCCACAGATTGAGAACAACTAGTAAAATATGTTCTTTCGGACTATGCCTGAATTCTGAATCTTTGTTATACTTAAAGTATTGAGCCCTGTTAAGAGCAAAGGCTGTGAACCATTTCAAAAGTAGCTGAAAGCGGTCTTTGTATTCATATTTCTTGTTACTGCCTCTCCCGATATTATTTAATGTAAAATGCAGTACAATTTGCATCTCAGGTAAAAAATTTAGGGCAAAATTTCATCAATTCATTTATACGTGTAATCTTATAAAAAAATAGTAAATTTCGAAGCGATTGGATCATTATTAAGGAAAATGCACGACCTATGTGAAAAAGCCCTATAAAAATAGGATGAAAATCTACGTAAACGAAGCAGAGTAAAGTAGTACTAATGAAATACGTTTTTAAAACGCTATTTACATACTGAAATTTACTATTATTATTGATCGTTAAATGACAACAAAAATGTACTTTTCGTTTGGTAGGGAACAGTAAGTCAAGTGTCAAACAAACAGCTGAAATAATAGTTGATGTTTCCATGATTTATACCTGGAAGCGCATGGAAATTCCCATAAATGTTCAAAGCACCGCTACGAAAATGTGAATTGTTTGCCTAAATTAACAATAATTCCCTAGGGTGTGAACATTAAAATGATATTCACTCACAACCCCAATCTGAGCATATTTGTTATGTGCACAATTTTTATCTAATCAATATAAAATTTAGTTATTTAACTTTTATATATTCTCATTTCTAGGAAATTCATTTTTTCGTTTAAATTATATTTCCTAGAATAACGTCAATTTTAAATTAACAGGAATACATTTTGCAGAATTTATTTAGATAATGCAAAACAGACATTTTAATGTTTTTCCGGGAAATTGAACCTAACTATACTGTAATTGTTATTTTTAATAATAAAACAGGACCTAGGATTTATAAGTGCACGACACGAATGCCCCATGTGAACCACTAATGGCCAATGGTATTATCAACATGTAGATACCATCTTTTTCAAAATATTGAAACACTGACATACATTTTATGAATTGATCGCTCAGTCCTACCAAACACTTTAGCTTCTAAACTCCATCTACCGTACATTTCACAGAAAATTATCAGTATCACATATCGATCAACAAGACTGACTGTCTTTTGCTTTTATTGGTTTGTATTTTGCAATTTGAAGCAGAACAATTTGTTTGACATTTGTCACATATAAAGTTATTTCAAACCACCAACTGTACATTTACTGTCGCATCTTAATGTATTCAGGGCCTACTTAAAGTAGGCCCTGATGTATTCGAAATCCATATGGAAAAGAACTTTTTATTTCTGAGAATGTGAAATTTCCTGAAGTGTATTTTTTAAGAATGAAATTTCAACGTAAATAACCAGTATTGTTGCAACTGTGAACACAAACTGCTTGCAATAATCTTCGTGGTAACAAAGTAGCACCATGTTTTTGATTATCTTGGATAATTGTATTTCAGTTGTTCTGACTAGAATGTTGATTAATTAAACTATTTTTAATTTTTTTTTCTAAAACTGCAGTTTTGCATGATATTTTTATTCCTTAATATACAGCTGTGGCAAAAATTATAGAGCATCTATTAATTTTTGGAAATTTTATCATATTTGCGATTAAAATCATATAAGTGCATTAAGCTATACTATTCAAATAAATTTTTAGCATCAGTGTTCCTATTTGTCAAAATGCATATTATATTGATTGCAAATCATTGATTCTAGCCAGATAATCAAAAGTTTTATTAATTGTTTGATTTATACACTGTAATGCAATTTCTGTTTATTTTTGTGAAGAATTGGTAGGAACTATGACCTTAGCATGTTTAAACATTGTCAGATTAAAGATATTGGGATGTTGGTTATTCACAAGTAAAAATTGCAAATATTTTGAAAATTTCTCACTAGGCTGTACAAAATTCTCTACACAATGGGCATGGTTGTAGAAAGAATTGTGGTGCATTTTGCAAACCAAAATCTGCAGATGATCAAGCAATGAAATTGAATGTCATTCAACAGAAGGTTTATCCTACTAAGTATTAAGTCAATGTTGACTTTATGATTGTCATTTTACTTTAATGATGTATTAAGTGTGCTAAGAGTAATAAGTTGTTATCGTCATTCTTATATCACTAATTTTATGAAAATATTAAAGGTGCTCTATTATTTTGGCCACAGCTGTATTCATTTTCATTACGTAATAATGTAATATTTAGTATCATGGAATTGTCGCTGATAGTTTGGACGTGAATGATGCCAATGTTGAAGATAGCCGCTTTGAAGATGCGAATGATACACCCTTTCCGGAGTATGGGCAAAGAGTTAGTCTGTCAACCTTGCAATTTTCCGGTCCAGCTCAAAGTGATATTCTTCGTGGGGATCCTGATGTTGATGAATATGAACAACATAAGCATGCAATGACAATACAGAGTCATTTCAGAGGATACCAAACAAGAAAAGAATGGGCTGAACAGCATGAAGAGAAAATAGAGCAACCAATAAGAAAAGAGTCCTTCAAAGAGAATACAAGAGGACAGTTCAGAAAAACCTCAGGGGAAGATCTGAAGCAACGATCATTAAATGGAGATTCAAATGATAATTTGAAGAGCGAGTCTATTAACCAACATGTTTTTGAAGAGCAATTACCGAGACAGACTACACATGACGATTCTGTATTATCGAATGACCAACCCCAACATGACTTGACATTATTAAATGAAAAGGCCACTGTAATCCAGTCTAATTATAGAGGTTACAAAGCTCGGAAGAATATGAATGTGCCCCGGGAAAATAATAAAGTCAATGCTGAAAAATCTTTTTCAAAAGAGTATGATGAAAATGCAGTGATAACAATTCAATCACATTATCGTGGGCATGTTGCAAGGAGGGAGTTTAAGGAGTGGCAAGATAGCCAAGCAAAGGAGAACACTCCTGAAAATGTTGGTGCAGATGCTGAAAAAGAAGAAGCTGCTGCTCTTATCCATGCTCACATACGCGGTGCGCAGGTGAGAAAAGATTTTGAAAGATTTCAAGATCGGTTTTCGTATCATTATGAAAGTGAAAATTCTCGTTTTAGTGAAGCTACTGATCACCACTCTTTAGAAAATGACTCTGATCACCAAAATGTACCCTTAAGCATTAATGATGATTCTTCCGATAACCAACAACACCACTGTGCCGTTGTTATCCAGTCAAACTATAGGGGATACAAAGCGCGCAAAGATCTTAGAAATAAACAAACTGAAAAAGAAAGCAGGGTAATGATTCAAGGCGCTGCTAAGGGATACATTGAAAGAAAGGGAATTGTAAACAAGGCAACCACTGAAAAAAGTTTCGAGAGAGATTCAAAAGCAGAGGATTCATTGGAAAAGGTTTGGGAAAGACGCTCATCGCAACAAAGAAGTGCAGAAACTAAAAGATTATTGAAATCTGAGAAAAGTAGTGAAGGAAAACCCATGCGTAGAAAGTATACAGAATATCTTGAACATTCTAATTGGGAGGCCCGTCAAAATCTAAAAAAGACATTACGTGAAAAGATTGAGAGTAAGCAAGTTTCTGACATTAAAACACCACCTGGTCCTTCTAAGCGATATCATGCTAAGCCCATTGTAAAAAATTATGTAAGAAGTATTACAGTTCCAAATACCAATTTGGTATCTAAATCAACAAAAAATATTCAAACAGAATTAACTAAAGATTTGGCAGATTTAAAGCGTGAAGATGCATATCAGCAGTCAATACTAACATCTACCTCTCAATCGAAAAGTCAGGTTGCGTTTGATGAGCCATTTGAAGAACGTGAAACTAAGCTTTATCCTAAAAGTCCTTTGCCACCACTATCTCCAGATTATTACGAAAACTCAAGTTCTAGTTTTTCTCGAGGGGATCATGGGAAAGAAAATCATCGTCGAGGATACGAAACTACTTCTTCTGAAGAGGACTCTTATTCAGAGCAATCGATTGAAAATGTCCCGTATAGATCTCCGGTGTATTATCAGAACCAGCCAATGCCAGTGCATCCTCAAAAAATTGCGTTTGTGCCAGTGCCTTTTAATCAAATGCATCCATTGGAACAAGTGCTCTACGCTGCACAAAATTTTGGTGGCTATCATCAAAATACTGGGCAATACTATCCAATGCCACCACCTAATCCTCAACAAATGCAACCTTCTGAAAAAGAGAATATTAAAAAACAAAATGAGACCAAAATGAATAATGAAGTTAAGAAAACTTCAAGTAAATCAACACCTAGCAAAGATTTTCTTGCCTTAAACAAGAATTTAAGCAGAGACAAATCTAAGAAATATTCTGAGCTATTAGATAAAAAATATTCACCTCAAAAAGGAACCCCTGCTACAGAGGAGCACTCCGAAGAAAAAGAAGCTAAGCCAAAGCAAACCAAAAAAGTGGAGAACAATAAATTAATTGAAACAAAAACAACTACCACTGGGGATCATCAAGTAAAAGTCGATATTAATTTAAATTTTAATCCTGAAAATTTGGCTAGCCTCTTAGGTCTATCAAATGAGTCTCCAAGAATGCCCCAAAGCTTCCGACAGAGTTTTGAAAATTATCAAGGAATGCCTTATTATCCGTATCAGCCATCTCCTCCGTTTCCCAATAATCAAGGTGATACTTGGGCGTCTTCAAGAACATTGCCTGACCACAAAGATCCACGTTATTTTCAAGACGTAAATAATAATACTTACCGTCAATCACAAAACCAAAATGCTGATAAAGATCAGAGACGTTCCAAAGAATTTGAAGTTATACAAAAGCAGCCTAATCCTTATAAAAAAGTACCTCCTATAAAAGGTACGAATGATAAATCCAGAAATCCTCATGAAACCTCACCTGTCAAACACAAGATGGAGAAAAACAAACCCCGTGTAGACTATAAGCCATATACAATGGAAGACTATAAGAATCTTAACTTAGACGTAAACTTACCTGCGTCATTGGGTCCTGATTGGGATAAAATAGAAGAAAAGCGGTTAAAACGATTGAGACAGAGAGAGTATGCAGAGCAAATCAAAGAACAAAATGCAAGTTTGCCTCGAAAAAATGTTCTTCCGCAAACGACTGAGTCAGAAGAAAAGCTTTCAAGAAGGAAAGTAGGAGTAGAGTATTCCAAAAGTGTTCCGCGTCCACAAGTTAGACAGCGGCCACCAAAAGACCCTCCTGTATCATCACATATCCAGACTGAAGACTCGCAGCTACTTGAAAAGCTCAAACTACGACATGAGCAAGAAAAGCGTGCTCTCCAAGCAACATGAAGCCATCTTTATATTCAGGAATAGTTTCTGTAATGTAAATTTTGTAAAAATGCACTGTAAAAATTGCTATTAACAGAAAATTATGTAGTTAAACAGTTACACTGTAACAATAATATCAAAAATTGAAAGCAGTAGAAGTAATCATAATGCATTTAAGGTATTGCTTATAACTCAAGTTTTATTAATGCAAATTAGCTTTGAGGTTTATATAGCATGTATTGATACTTAACTTTCCAGGATATTTTGCAAACAGTCACGGTTTATTGTAGCATATACAAAACACTAATACCTTTCAGCAGACTTAAAAAAATAAATTTGATATATTTTATTTCCTTTCACAACTCATTTTTTAAGGGGAAGGAAAAACTGGTAAATTTTCTTTAAAAATAACTTTCATTTTTTTATTTTTGAAGACAATATGGAAGAGAGCTAAATATTTTGCTTATTTAAGACGAACAGTGAATCCCTTAACAACTCAATTCTGCATTGTTAAGTCAAAATCTGCATCCACTAATACATCACAATATACATTTACTTTCAACGGCGTTCATATAACACAAGTTTAGACCTTTACATACCTTGGAATTATTTTTGACTCACATCTAAATTTTGAAAAGCAACTAAATCATTATTTGAAAAATGGTCATATCGATTAACACAATTAACTTAATTTGTCAAAAGACTAAAGCGAAAATTCAATTAATTCATATTCTAGTATTTAATCATTTCAACTATTCCAACATACTGAGGAACGATTTCCACTTTACGGGATCTGAAGTTACTTATTCATTCTTTTATTCTTTAGTCTTTGTTAGTAAATTTCTCCAAGATATTTTTTACGGCAGTTAAAATTTTTTATGCGTTTTTATCTATATTTCAATGAATATAATTACCCATTTAGCTTCCAAAAATTGAAAGAGGAAAGATTTCCACTTTACGGGATCTGAAGTTACTTATTCATTCTTTTATTCTTTAGTCTTTGCAACGGAGAGTAACTCAGTTAAATTTCATGCTAGAGAAAACTCACTACTCGCTGTCTTGATTGTTGAAAAAATGGATTCAAATCCTAAAAAAACATTTAGTTGTGAATTTCACTATAGAATATCTTACAATATTCTTCATCTAAATTGACCACAACTTCTTTTAAATTTACGCACTTAGCAGGGGTGTTGTCCTAAAATTTGCAGTGGGTATACGCTAATTGTCAATTCAAAAGCAGCGTATATTTGCCAAAGACCCAAAAATGAAAATAATATAATTTGGCTCACTTGACGATTGCTAAATATACATTGTAAACCAGGCTTGTCCATGAGGCAGAATTTTGATTTCCACCTCACCCCAACTCATGAAATTTTCCTTGGGAAATTCCATGGAGCCCACAGATCTCAACAGCACAAATCATATGCCTGTATATCCATCTTAACTTAGAGATGGAAATAGGCCGAAAACCTTTGCCCAAGCCCGGCCCGAATCTGGCTGCCTCATTTAAATTAATGCCAATTTGGCCCAATTTACCAATGATTAACCTTAATAAGAACATGCAAAATATATTTCGACTTACAAAGTCATCGTCAGTTTTACAAATTATTCCCTCTAAATTTACTAGATTTTAGTCTTCAATAGCTTTATTTTTGTTTATGTAATGCCGGTACATTTGCTGTACATGCTGACAAATTTGAAATAAATATATATGTACAATATTTACAAACATATATAT
>CABFPE010000542.1:341512-359114 GCA_900660155.1 Hofstenia miamia | reverse complement strand
ATATATATGTTTGTAAATATTGTACATATATATTTATTTCAAATTTGTCAGCATGTACAGCAAATGTACCGGCATTACATAAACAAAAATAAAGCTATTGAAGACTAAAATCTAGTAAATTTAGAGGGAATAATTTGTAAAACTGACGATGACTTTGTAAGTCGAAATATATTTTGCATGTTCTTATTAAGGTTAATCATTGGTAAATTGGGCCAAATTGGCATTAATTTAAATGAGGCAGCCAGATTCGGGCCGGGCTTGGGCAAAGGTTTTCGGCCTATTTCCATCTCTAAGTTAAGATGGATATACAGGCATATGATTTGTGCTGTTGAGATCTGTGGGCTCCATGGAATTTCCCAAGGAAAATTTCATGAGTTGGGGTGAGGTGGAAATCAAAATTCTGCCTCATGGACAAGCCTGGTTTACAATGTATATTTAGCAATCGTCAAGTGAGCCAAATTATATTATTTTCATTTTTGGGTCTTTGGCAAATATACGCTGCTTTTGAATTGACAATTAGCGTATACCCACTGCAAATTTTAGGACAACACCCCTGCTAAGTGCGTAAATTTAAAAGAAGTTGTGGTCAATTTAGATGAAGAATATTGTAAGATATTCTATAGTGAAATTCACAACTAAATGTTTTTTAGGATTTGAATCCATTTTTTCAACAATCAAGACAGCGAGTAGTGAGTTTTCTCTAGCATGAAATTTAACTGAGTTACTCTCCGTTGCAAGTGTTTCTGAATGATACTAAGAAGATAAATCAAGTTTAACCTAGACTAAAGCTTAGCAGTACAACATCTGTATTCATTTCATAGTTCAACTGAAATAATTATATTCATTGAAATATAGATAAAAACGCATAAAAAATTTTAACTGCCGTAAAAAATATCTTGGAGAAATTTACTAACAAAGACTAAAGAATAAAAGAATGAATAAGTAACTTCAGATCCCGTAAAGTGGAAATCGTTCCTCAGTATGTTGGAATAGTTGAAATGATTAAATACTAGAATATGAATTAATTGAATTTTCGCTTTAGTCTTTTGACAAATTAAGTTAATTGTGTTAATCGATATGACCATTTTTCAAATAATGATTTAGTTGCTTTTCAAAATTTAGATGTGAGTCAAAAATAATTCCAAGGTATGTAAAGGTCTAAACTTGTGTTATATGAACGCCGTTGAAAGTAAATGTATATTGTGATGTATTAGTGGATGCAGATTTTGACTTAACAATGCAGAATTGAGTTGTTAAGGGATTCACTGTTCGTCTTGAATAAGCAAAATATTTAGCTCTCTTCCATATTGTCTTCAAAAATAAAAAATTGAAAGTTATTTTTAAAGAAAATTTACCAGTTTTTCCTTCCACTTAAAAAATGAGTTGTGAAAGGAAATAAAATATATCAAATTTATTTTTTTAAGTCTGCTGAAAGGTATTAGTGTTTTGTATATGCTACAATAAACCGTGACTGTTTGCAAAATATCCTGGAAAGTTAAGTATCAATACATGCTATATAAACCTCAAAGCTAATTTGCATTAATAAAACTTGAGTTATAAGCAATACCTTAAATGCATTATGATTACTTCTACTGCTTTCAATTTTTGATATTATTGTTACAGTGTAACTGTTTAACTACATAATTTTCTGTTAATAGCAATTTTTACAGTGCATTTTTACAAAATTTACATTACAGAAACTATTCCTGAATATAAAGATGGCTTCATGTTGCTTGGAGAGCACGCTTTTCTTGCTCATGTCGTAGTTTGAGCTTTTCAAGTAGCTGCGAGTCTTCAGTCTGGATATGTGATGATACAGGAGGGTCTTTTGGTGGCCGCTGTCTAACTTGTGGACGCGGAACACTTTTGGAATACTCTACTCCTACTTTCCTTCTTGAAAGCTTTTCTTCTGACTCAGTCGTTTGCGGAAGAACATTTTTTCGAGGCAAACTTGCATTTTGTTCTTTGATTTGCTCTGCATACTCTCTCTGTCTCAATCGTTTTAACCGCTTTTCTTCTATTTTATCCCAATCAGGACCCAATGACGCAGGTAAGTTTACGTCTAAGTTAAGATTCTTATAGTCTTCCATTGTATATGGCTTATAGTCTACACGGGGTTTGTTTTTCTCCATCTTGTGTTTGACAGGTGAGGTTTCATGAGGATTTCTGGATTTATCATTCGTACCTTTTATAGGAGGTACTTTTTTATAAGGATTAGGCTGCTTTTGTATAACTTCAAATTCTTTGGAACGTCTCTGATCTTTATCAGCATTTTGGTTTTGTGATTGACGGTAAGTATTATTATTTACGTCTTGAAAATAACGTGGATCTTTGTGGTCAGGCAATGTTCTTGAAGACGCCCAAGTATCACCTTGATTATTGGGAAACGGAGGAGATGGCTGATACGGATAATAAGGCATTCCTTGATAATTTTCAAAACTCTGTCGGAAGCTTTGGGGCATTCTTGGAGACTCATTTGATAGACCTAAGAGGCTAGCCAAATTTTCAGGATTAAAATTTAAATTAATATCGACTTTTACTTGATGATCCCCAGTGGTAGTTGTTTTTGTTTCAATTAATTTATTGTTCTCCACTTTTTTGGTTTGCTTTGGCTTAGCTTCTTTTTCTTCGGAGTGCTCCTCTGTAGCAGGGGTTCCTTTTTGAGGTGAATATTTTTTATCTAATAGCTCAGAATATTTCTTAGATTTGTCTCTGCTTAAATTCTTGTTTAAGGCAAGAAAATCTTTGCTAGGTGTTGATTTACTTGAAGTTTTCTTAACTTCATTATTCATTTTGGTCTCATTTTGTTTTTTAATATTCTCTTTTTCAGAAGGTTGCATTTGTTGAGGATTAGGTGGTGGCATTGGATAGTATTGCCCAGTATTTTGATGATAGCCACCAAAATTTTGTGCAGCGTAGAGCACTTGTTCCAATGGATGCATTTGATTAAAAGGCACTGGCACAAACGCAATTTTTTGAGGATGCACTGGCATTGGCTGGTTCTGATAATACACCGGAGATCTATACGGGACATTTTCAATCGATTGCTCTGAATAAGAGTCCTCTTCAGAAGAAGTAGTTTCGTATCCTCGACGATGATTTTCTTTCCCATGATCCCCTCGAGAAAAACTAGAACTTGAGTTTTCGTAATAATCTGGAGATAGTGGTGGCAAAGGACTTTTAGGATAAAGCTTAGTTTCACGTTCTTCAAATGGCTCATCAAACGCAACCTGACTTTTCGATTGAGAGGTAGATGTTAGTATTGACTGCTGATATGCATCTTCACGCTTTAAATCTGCCAAATCTTTAGTTAATTCTGTTTGAATATTTTTTGTTGATTTAGATACCAAATTGGTATTTGGAACTGTAATACTTCTTACATAATTTTTTACAATGGGCTTAGCATGATATCGCTTAGAAGGACCAGGTGGTGTTTTAATGTCAGAAACTTGCTTACTCTCAATCTTTTCACGTAATGTCTTTTTTAGATTTTGACGGGCCTCCCAATTAGAATGTTCAAGATATTCTGTATACTTTCTACGCATGGGTTTTCCTTCACTACTTTTCTCAGATTTCAATAATCTTTTAGTTTCTGCACTTCTTTGTTGCGATGAGCGTCTTTCCCAAACCTTTTCCAATGAATCCTCTGCTTTTGAATCTCTCTCGAAACTTTTTTCAGTGGTTGCCTTGTTTACAATTCCCTTTCTTTCAATGTATCCCTTAGCAGCGCCTTGAATCATTACCCTGCTTTCTTTTTCAGTTTGTTTATTTCTAAGATCTTTGCGCGCTTTGTATCCCCTATAGTTTGACTGGATAACAACGGCACAGTGGTGTTGTTGGTTATCGGAAGAATCATCATTAATGCTTAAGGGTACATTTTGGTGATCAGAGTCATTTTCTAAAGAGTGGTGATCAGTAGCTTCACTAAAACGAGAATTTTCACTTTCATAATGATACGAAAACCGATCTTGAAATCTTTCAAAATCTTTTCTCACCTGCGCACCGCGTATGTGAGCATGGATAAGAGCAGCAGCTTCTTCTTTTTCAGCATCTGCACCAACATTTTCAGGAGTGTTCTCCTTTGCTTGGCTATCTTGCCACTCCTTAAACTCCCTCCTTGCAACATGCCCACGATAATGTGATTGAATTGTTATCACTGCATTTTCATCATACTCTTTTGAAAAAGATTTTTCAGCATTGACTTTATTATTTTCCCGGGGCACATTCATATTCTTCCGAGCTTTGTAACCTCTATAATTAGACTGGATTACAGTGGCCTTTTCATTTAATAATGTCAAGTCATGTTGGGGTTGGTCATTCGATAATACAGAATCGTCATGTGTAGTCTGTCTCGGTAATTGCTCTTCAAAAACATGTTGGTTAATAGACTCGCTCTTCAAATTATCATTTGAATCTCCATTTAATGATCGTTGCTTCAGATCTTCCCCTGAGGTTTTTCTGAACTGTCCTCTTGTATTCTCTTTGAAGGACTCTTTTCTTATTGGTTGCTCTATTTTCTCTTCATGCTGTTCAGCCCATTCTTTTCTTGTTTGGTATCCTCTGAAATGACTCTGTATTGTCATTGCATGCTTATGTTGTTCATATTCATCAACATCAGGATCCCCACGAAGAATATCACTTTGAGCTGGACCGGAAAATTGCAAGGTTGACAGACTAACTCTTTGCCCATACTCCGGAAAGGGTGTATCATTCGCATCTTCAAAGCGGCTATCTTCAACATTGGCATCATTCACGTCCAAACTATCAGCGACAATTCCATGATACTAAATATTACATTATTACGTAATGAAAATGAATACAGCTGTGGCCAAAATAATAGAGCACCTTTAATATTTTCATAAAATTAGTGATATAAGAATGACGATAACAACTTATTACTCTTAGCACACTTAATACATCATTAAAGTAAAATGACAATCATAAAGTCAACATTGACTTAATACTTAGTAGGATAAACCTTCTGTTGAATGACATTCAATTTCATTGCTTGATCATCTGCAGATTTTGGTTTGCAAAATGCACAACAATTCTTTCTACAACCATGCCCATTGTGTAGAGAATTTTGTACAGCCTAGTGAGACATTTTCAAAATATTTGCAATTTTTACTTGTGAATAACCAACATCCCAATATCTTTAATCTGACAATGTTTAAACATGCTAAGGTCATAGTTCCTACCAATTCTTCACAAAAATAAACAGAAATTGCATTACAGTGTATAAATCAAACAATTAATAAAACTTTTGATTATCTGGCTAGAATCAATGATTTGCAATCAATATAATATGCATTTTGACAAATAGGAACACTGATGCTAAAAATTTATTTGAATAGTATAGCTTAATGCACTTATATGATTTTAATCGCAAATATGATAAAATTTCCAAAAATTAATAGATGCTCTATAATTTTTGCCACAGCTGTATATTAAGGAATAAAAATATCATGCAAAACTGCAGTTTTAGAAAAAAAAATTAAAAATAGTTTAATTAATCAACATTCTAGTCAGAACAACTGAAATACAATTATCCAAGATAATCAAAAACATGGTGCTACTTTGTTACCACGAAGATTATTGCAAGCAGTTTGTGTTCACAGTTGCAACAATACTGGTTATTTACGTTGAAATTTCATTCTTAAAAAATACACTTCAGGAAATTTCACATTCTCAGAAATAAAAAGTTCTTTTCCATATGGATTTCGAATACATCAGGGCCTACTTTAAGTAGGCCCTGAATACATTAAGATGCGACAGTAAATGTACAGTTGGTGGTTTGAAATAACTTTATATGTGACAAATGTCAAACAAATTGTTCTGCTTCAAATTGCAAAATACAAACCAATAAAAGCAAAAGACAGTCAGTCTTGTTGATCGATATGTGATACTGATAATTTTCTGTGAAATGTACGGTAGATGGAGTTTAGAAGCTAAAGTGTTTGGTAGGACTGAGCGATCAATTCATAAAATGTATGTCAGTGTTTCAATATTTTGAAAAAGATGGTATCTACATGTTGATAATACCATTGGCCATTAGTGGTTCACATGGGGCATTCGTGTCGTGCACTTATAAATCCTAGGTCCTGTTTTATTATTAAAAATAACAATTACAGTATAGTTAGGTTCAATTTCCCGGAAAAACCTTAAAATGTCTGTTTTGCATTATCTAAATAAATTCTGCAAAATGTATTCCTGTTAATTTAAAATTGACGTTATTCTAGGAAATATAATTTAAACGAAAAAATGAATTTCCTAGAAATGAGAATATATAAAAGTTAAATAACTAAATTTTATATTGATTAGATAAAAAGTGTGCACATAACAAATATGCTCAGATTGGGGTATTGAGTGAATATCATTTTAATGTTCACACCCTAGTGAATTATTGTTAATTTAGGCAAACAATTCACATTTTCGTAGCGGTGTTTTGAACATTTATGGGAATTTCCATGCGCTTCCATGTATAAATCATGGAAACATCAACTATTATTTCAGCTGTTTGTTTGACACTTGACTTACTGTTCTCTACCAAACGAAAAGTACATTTTTGTTGTCATTTAACGATCAATAATAATAGTAAATTTCAGTATGTAAATAGCGTTTTAAAAACGTATTTCATTAGTACTACTTTAATCTGCTTCGTTTACGTAGATTTTCATCCTATTTTTATAGAGCTTTTTCACATAGGTCGTGCATTTTCCTTAATAATGATCCAATCGCTTCGAAATTTGCTATTTTTTTTATAAGATTACACGTATAAATGAATTGATGCAATTTTGCCCTAAATTTTTTTACCTGAGATGCAAATTGTACTGCACAAAACCTCTGTTCTCCCTGCGATACCCAAAATGTAACAAAAATACACCATGGGAAATAAAATGAGCTAAATATTAACCAAGAAAACTTTAGTATAAAAATACGTTAGAGCCACCCTCTGACACAATGTCCATTAATTTTCTTTGTGGAAAGATATTGATGTAATTTTTTTCAGCAAATGGATAAGGCCTCAATTTCATGCGATGAAAATTTTCTTCACCTAATCACAGTTTTGATTTCTTAAAACATATATGGTGTAGTTGGGTATAGAATTCGATTTCAGTTACAAAACTTTCCTGTTCTATATTTTACATTAAATAATATCGGGAGAGGCAGTAACAAGAAATATGAATACAAAGACCGCTTTCAGCTACTTATGAAATGGTTCACAGCTTTTGCTCTTAACAGGGCTCAATACTTTAAGTATAACAAAGATTCAGAATTCAGGCATAGTCCGAAAGAACATATTTTACCAGTTGTTCTCAATCTGTGGATCGCGACCCCTTCCCGGAATTATGCAATTTTTTAAATAAATCAGTCAAATTTCGAATGATACTAGAAGCTTGAATCTTTGCTTTTAACTTGAAAAAACTTAAAATGATACTAAAAAGTATCGAAATATGTTAAATATTGACGAAGTTGTCGACAGTTTTAGTTTACAAAATCTATTAAAGGAAAAATATTTAGTTTAGGGGATCGCCACCACAGTGGAAATAGCATTGAGGGGTCACATTAGAAGAACGGTTGAGCAGCATTGCATGATATCCCATTTGAATAGTTTAAGAAAAATAAAAAAAGTAAGTTTGTTAATAAAAAGGTATGTTCGCTAAAAGAGGGATTTTGATAAAAAAGCATATTTTCGAATATGAATGTGTATTTCACAGGACTCTCGATTGGCGATAACTAGAATCTCAAAATGAAATGAGAATGACTATCTGAACAGCAACATTGTGAAAGACGGTGAATTGTTGATTAGAGAATGAAGTTGCGTAGTATATAGCGGTTAGCAACGTTCGGATATGAGTAACTCATGAAATTCATACTAAGAATGTTGAAATAGTATGGCTTCCTTCATTAGATTACCCTTAAATGCACAAAAATTTAGAGGGTCCGAGTACCTACTTTACAATGACTGGCTAATGAAGTGCAAAATGTTTCCTCTGAAATGTAAAAAGAAAATTTGAACGAAGCGAGACATGTACACTTTACAGAAGCCAACAGAAAATGTTTGAAAACACAATATTTCAGAGATTTTCAGGGCATTGGAATTTTATATTTATGAAAGGTCTCATCGATTGAACAAATTACTAATGTTTAATGAATATTGTTTCAATAAACAAAAAGACCTTTCAAATAGACGGATTTCTTTTAAGAAATATGGCAAGAGAAGCTGCATCAACCCTCCTCTGCATAGTGTTGCCAACACACTGAAGAATTGTAATTACTCCACACACAATGCACAACAAATTCTTATCGTACCTGCCCACACTCACTATTAACCAATGAGATGTTGCTCTGAATACATTCTGTAGCAGTAGAAGCTGTATTTCTAACAAAACTTCACAGTGCTTCAGTGATGACCTCAGAATTATATATTTAACCATGGCTATCTTAACGTTGAATTCAAGCAGCTCCTCACAAAAAATATGAAATGATAAGTTGTTTTCTAAATTTATTGTTTATTAAATAAATGTTTTTAAATAGTATCCCACGATTTTGTACTAAGTTAAGATACATTTGTTGCTATTTGGCAACATTATGCAAAAATGAAGGCCTTTGCAATTAAATGTTGAAACTGTTTTGTAGCATTTTGAATTTGATTTCACTGTTCTATAGTAGAATGGAAGCACATATACTGTACGTCTTGCTCATTTGAAGAATTCTAGAGACATTTACGCTAAGTGGGCTCGTGACACTGCTGGGAGACAAGGCAATCTTCATTTTCAGAAATTCACCTGCAGCAGATATTCCTGCTAAGTCATTTTGAAATCATGAGACAGGACCCCAGAAAAGAGAAGATGTCATTTACCTGACTGTAAAGGAATTGTGAAGGTGAAATGTTCTAAGCGTGAAGAATTTTTGTCGCTAACAAAAGAAAACAACTGCTACAAGGATCTTCACACTTCTTAAACTGCATTCTAGTGTTCATTCTTTTTATTATTTCTATGTAATTTTATAGCAAATGCATTTTTTACAATTAACAAATGTTATAATCTATAATTATATTCAAACAAAATGCTTTAATTTGCATAATGTTGTCGTATGGCAACAAACTCAAAAACATAGTTTTAAGTACAATATTGGTATAATGAGTTCATAAATATGTTGACGTTTGCTTGAGCATCTATAATCAGCATTTAAATATTCGTTTTGATTTAGCTAGAAAACTAATGCAGAAGAGGGTTTAAGTTGGGTAGAAGGTATGGCTAAATAAGAGCACAAAGCGTAAAATTTCTTGAAATAATAAAATGTACAGGAGTATGAAATTTTACACTATCAAAATATTATATTATTAAGAAACATAAGTTTACCAAGCTCCAAAAAGGTATTGAACTTTTGAGCGTGATCACTTAAAAATTTTTTAGCTACAGTAAAAACTATGAAATTTATTGTTTTCTGTAAGCAGGTGCTTAGAGTCGACCAAAAAAATCACCAACTAAAACTAATTTAAAGTATAAATCTTAAAAGACAGCAATTTCAAATCATGTATGAAGCTGTTTAAAAAATTGCAAGTAAATGCTATTTGAATGGCTAATCTAAAATGCATTAGTTAAACAAAATGTGAAATTGAGCAAATAAGAAAGGAAACACCTGTTGTATAGAATAATTATATTTTAAATTAAATTTTACATAGCAAATTAATATAAAACTGACTTCCAAGAACGAATATACTCCAGACTTATAATGGCCAATAGACAATATAATAACTAAATCTTTAAAATAATTGCCTGAATTCTACGAAATGTTAAATCAAAATAAATCGACAAACTATCTTGTGTTCCAATTGTATGAAATATTTTCTTAACAAAGTTTACATTTTTCCTGAAGATTATTCAACATTAACAGGAAAATGGTTGGTTAGCTGCTAGTAACACAAAATGATGTGATGCAATTAATGCCTTACTGGCTACGGTTAGACTAGTGATTTCTTTGTGATCGTCACATCGTTAATTATCTCAGGTGGTTAGACGTGCAATGCTTTCAAATGTGACAGATCACAAGTGACCAATTACATAGTCTAACCGTAGCCTTAAAAATCAGGAAGACACCAAGTTCTATGATTCAACGAAAATTCAGGAAAAAAGTTTCAAGCTTATGAAGACAATGCTCAATTTTTCCTTGCAATAAAATTTTACAAACTAAGATATTCGAAAGAACCTACCTCTCAAATTGTCACTCATACACGTACAAAAAACATGTTATATACATAAGGTGGATGTGGTACAGAAACAGAAATGTCTGTTCCAGATTTTCTATTCTCAAAATAGAGACGCAACTAAACAAGGCTGCTATTTTACTATAAATTTTCTAGTATTAATTTTAAGTTCTAGTTTTCTGTATAACAATAACTTTTAGACCTAATACTATTTTAGGTCAATTCATTTACTATTGTTAGGTAAAAATGATTGTTCTAAATTGTAATTATTGGGTAAAACAGTCAACTTTTTAAATACAAATAATCTCTGCCTTTGTGATGATGCTTATATCGCAACAGATTTTACATTTGAATAAGTTTCCTATCCACTTGAGGGCAGACTTGCACATTTAAAAACTGTGCTTCTGCTCTGGGGTCTATGATGGTAGCTCAAAAGTGCAAAGGCAGGAAAATTTCAACACAAATGTCACACCAAAAAAATCACGAAACATTGTTTACAAAGAAGTCTGGAAGTGGCTCTTAATTTGATTCATGCAAATATTTAATGAGATTATATGCTATAACTATTTGGTTTTGGAACTTTATATTATTAGGATTTTGTTTTTAAATGTGTATTAGAATTTCAATATTCAAAATTTGTGAATCCAGTACTGCTTTAACAACTGTAACTTCGTAAAAATCCACTACCAAAATAGACCCAGTATTGCATACAATGACTGAATAATGAGGAGGGTGTTGGAAAGCTCTTAGAAGTTGAAGAACTTTTTCTCAAAACAAAAATCAATCAAAAACTACTAAATATTTCGGAAAATAGTAATATTTAAATTCAGCTGCACATTTTGAATGCTTACTACATGCAAACTTTCTTTTTTTCCTAAAATCCAATATTGCATAAAATCTAGTACTGTGTAAAAATGTGGCAGAACGGAAAAACGCAGTACTGGAGTACAACTGCACTAGCACTTAACAATCTACAAACTTCGTTTAACATAAACTGCACCTTTCTATACAAAACATGATTTGCCAATGATAAAAACGTCTATCATAAGTTTGTTGAAACAGGCCCGTGATATTGCATAACCCGTACCAAGATATAAACACAAGAGAAACGATCAGTAATGATTTTCGGTGAGCTATTATACAATGAATAAAGTTATATACAAAATATAAGACAAATTTACAGTTGATGGCATTAATTGGAAATATTCTAAGTGACGTCATAGAGCATGGGCATAGTCGAATTTTTTACAAAATACCTAGCCTTAACCGAGCATTGGACCATCTAGAACCCTTGAAAAGGCCCATGGAAAGAATTACGCCGATAACAAAATATTTTAATTTATACGCTTCAAACCATTCGAATTTGCTTTATACGCTTCTATACAAAGTGAAATCGTTAGTAATTAAAGTCAATTAGTAACCATGATAAACAACGGTTCATTTAACATCATCACAAAGAGATTACATGAACGGTAACAACTGCGCAATTCAACACAAAGATTCAGATAAATTTTATAGTGTAATGAGAACAGCTATAAAGCACGTGGAAATTCTTTGTCGTTTAGAAATCTACAATTACTTTTGATAATTTAAGTATTAATACTTGGGGATCACAAAATTACTATCTCTAGCATTGATTGAATATTTAAGCCTGAATACAGAATTTTCCGTGGGATATTAACTTCACATTATGTGTTGTATGGGTTAATGAAGGCCTAAATGCAAAAAGAATTCTTAATAGTTTCGAATTGATTAAAATGTTTTATGTTGAAAAATAAAATAAATGAGCCAAAAGTAAGATTTAAGGTCAGTCATTAAATACAACCATGAAAATAATGGATAAGAAACGCTTACTTTGTGATTGTTAACATCTAGACTGTCAGCAACTATGCTTTCATCATAGAAATTTTGTCGAGGTTTATTGTAATATCTTTCTGTGTCTGGATATATTGAGTCATCAACATCTACACTAACATAACGGTAATCAAAACTTTCTTCGTCTCCAGTATCAATACTATCATACAAACTCATCAGAACATATCTAAAGCAATAGTTAAAATATAACTCTATCTTAGAACAACACTTATATTCAAAAAAGCTCCGAGAAAAAATGCTTTTAATATCTAATAAACATTTAAGGGTCATCTAAATTCAGAAGAGACAACAAAGAGTCACTTATTCAATTGACAACAGAGACAATAAAATCAGAGCCAGAAGCATCTTCCAAAAAATGATTTCTTCCCGGAAGAGATTTTGTGAGCATCGTAAAAGTTGCCAAAATTCATGGCAATCAATTGAAAAATTCAATATATCTCCCTGATGATAAAAAACAGAGATTGGCCTTTTCATTGCAAGAGTAAGCAGATTTAGGAACCGACTCGACAAATTGATTTTTTATGATTAGGCAATATTTTATACGGATGTGTGTGCTTATACTGGAAATATCCGGATATATATATATAATTTAGAGATATGCTATATAAATTCATTTAGTCTATAAGCACTTGATGCATTTCAACCACTTATGGGCCATCGTCAGAATATAATATTGCGGCAAATAAAACTACAAAAATACTACACTAAATAAATAAAAAATCAATATACATGCATTAACTAAAATAAATAAGTTCTTTTGATGCAATTAACTTGCTTGTTTAAAATATATTTATGATCTCCTTTCTTTAGTATAATTGCTTCTGCTATTTTGGTGTTCTTTGTTCTTATTATGATGTCAAAATTATTTTCTTTAAGTTCGTGAGGATGTTGATAGATTTCTGTGTTTAAATAGTCGTACTGTTTCACCAATGCACAATTTATTGCGATTGTCACATTTATATCTATAGACAATTGATGAAACAAGTTCTTTTATGATTCTATCTTTATTCTCAAATATATATTCTGTTTTGTATGATTCAAATATTGGTCGTATCTTAAAATTTTTCAGTTTCTTATTAACGATCTTCAATTTTTTCTTCAGTGTTGGAACTTGGTATTGAATGTATGATAACTTCCAATAAATTTCTTGAACTTATAGGTTCACTTCTTCAATAGTTTTCAATGGAGGTAATAAACATTTTGAAACAACGTCTTTAATTACTTTATGAGGATAACCATTTTTAGAAAATATTTCAAAAACTTGATCAAATGCAGACGTGATAAGTTTATAATTATAATAATAATGAATGATCTATTTAGCCGCTGAAAGCATACAATACTACAAAAAGAATAAAAACAAGTCAAGTTTTACGACAGCGAGGACAGTCACAGGAGATGAAATAGGAGCAGATGGAAGAGTAGGCGAAGTTGGAGAAGGGCTCAGCAAACAGGAAAGACATCAAATATTTCTTGAAGCTCGGCGGCGGGGAAAAAATCAATTGATGTTGGAGGCTTGAGAGTCAAGATTTAATTAGCACCAGTACAAGCATGATTGAAAAACGAGTGAAGGATCCGATGTTTCTTGGGACGACGAATGGAGAAGATGACAATATCATCAGAGCGAGTAGAACGGGAATTAGAGAACGTAATGAAATCAAATGGATCAAGATCCAATTTGCGAATGAGCAAGTGATTTAGCAGGAGATCACAGGCATGGAAGTAGAGTGACAACGGGAGAGTGGAGAATTTGAAAAGAGCATCTTTGTATGGCAAGGAAGAGATCCATTTGAAAGCACGCTTCTGGAAACGTTCCATAGAGTGGAACAAGGAACGAGAAGGCCACCAACAGGGAGAAGCATAGAGAAGAATGGCACGAGGAATGGACTTGAACAAAGAGAATTTCACAGCAGCCGTGGAATTAAAGGGAACATTGCGGAAGAGGGCAAAGAGTGAGGAATTAGCTTTGCGGAGGCGAAAGGACACATGACCAGACCAATTCAAGTTAGCAGCAAGTTGAACTCCAAGATGAGTATGATGAATAGAAAAGTTCACAGGAAGAGGAAGATCAGAAGGAGGAAATACAGAAAAGGAAATACCGCATGTCTTGGTAGGACTAAAATCAAGATAGTTAACGGAAGACCAAGTGGCCAAAAGTTCAAGATCAGAGGAAATATTGGAGGCAAAAGAACTACCAAAGTTGAAAATCGAAGTGTCATCAACGTACAGTAGACAGGATGAGTTGAGTACAGATTGAGGGAGGTCGTGGATAGCAATGAGGAAGAAGAGAACAGCAAACACAGAACCTTGAGTAGCACCATTAGACACAAGAGCAGGAGAGGAAATAGCCAAGTTGATCTTAACACACTGACGACGATTGGAGAGGTAAGACTGGAAGAGTTCGATGAAATCAACATCAAAGCCAAATAAACGTAGTTTGTCAAGAAGAATAGAATGTGGGAGTCGATCAAAAGCTTTAAAAATGTCAAGAAAGACAGAGTGGAAATAGCAGTTTTCAATCAAGGTGAGCAAGTCAGTGATGGTAGAACGACCTGCAAGGTTACCATGCTGAGAAGAGGAGATGGGGTGACGAACTTTAGGGAAAACATAAAGAAAGACAAGGCGCTCAAAGATGATTGACAGCCGAGAAAGAATAGATATAGGACAGTAAGAAGTGACTTGAGAGGAGGGAAGCTGATTGGATTTTAGCAGTCGAGAGATCCAAGATGTTTTCCAGTAAGGCGGAAAACGCTTAAAGGAGCAAATGTAGGAGAACAGATGCTTTAAATGGATGGAAAGAGTTGAGGAAATTTCGTGAATGACAAAGGATGGGACGCCGTCAGGATAGCAGGGAGCAGACAACTTGCAGGACTTAAGCATGAGGGAAATATCATGGGCGTTGAAGACGATGTCACATAGGCGAATCAGTGGGGAGGTGGCAGGAGGACCTGGACAGAGAGAGCCGGTATCCGAGAAATTCGAGGCGAAATAGGCATTGAAAATATCAGCCTTCTCAAGATCCGAGTGTGCAGAAAGATGGTTCCAATTCAAGCTGGGGAGATCAGGTTTGGAATGTAAGGAACGCAAAAAAGAGTAAGAGTCTGCAAGAGATCCAGATGAGAAGCTGGACAGCAGAGAGATTTTGTCGAGTTCCACGAAGTTGATGACGTCTTCTGCGAGAGAAGAGAGCTTCGAAAAATCAGAAGGACCGTAGCGGCGTTTGAAAGATTCAAGTTTATTCAAAGAGTGTACAGTAAGGGATGAGAAGTAGAAAGGGAGAGAAATACGCTTTTTCCGACGACGGGAACAAAGGATGAAATAACTTGATTATTTATGGGGGTTTTGTAATAATTGACCTGTTTTAATGAGTTTTGTGCTTGCAAAGACATTTAAAAATTAGTTTTCAAGAAGTTAAAAGCATGGTATTGCGGGGTTAAATAATTATATTCAAACAAGAATACATCGAGCAAGCAAAGCCACACAATAATGGGACCGGGAGTTTGACACGGAGGGTGGACACAGGGAACGCGGAGCAAAGGGCTGTAACCCTTCCAATATTTGTGATGATTTCTGACAAAATATATATATATATATATATATATATATATTCAACATTCAAAAATTTGTAGCTAAAAACCTTGGTTTTGTTGAATAAGTTTAAGATAATAAAATAAAAAACTTTGTATTAAGCTCTGGCTTTTTTATGTGAGCCTAAAACTTCTTATGGCGTTTCAATCTGCTTCAAATTTTTGGGGTTTGTAGGAACAAATTATTCCGATTTCAAACAAGGTTTGAGAATACTAGTTAAACGTAAATAATCAAACAAGTAGAAAAAATTTTACAAAATGTAATGTAAAATTAACCAAATTCATTATAAATACATGTAGAATTCCAGTTCATGTAAAGATAAATATGATCAAAGTTTGGGTTGCTAGCACATCGTTCATGTGCCAAACAAGAACAAGTAAAAATTGGATGAAATCCTCAACCAGAACTGAATGTGTGTAGCTGCAGAAATAGCCGGACTCGGACAGGAGCAAATGTAGGAAAAAGTAACAATGACAAACAAACGAATACCTTTAATTTTGATTTTTTTTCGTTTTAGCATTTGGTTGCAGTGTTCTAAAAAATCCTAATGAAAATAGCATTAATAAAAGAATCTTCTAAAACACGTGCCTCTTGTGCTCTAGATGTAAAAGATTACATGTCCGATAAAACCAATATATTTTGATAACATGAGAGAATTTTCTAAGGTAAGAAACTAACATTGGAAACCTATTTGCATGATCATTAATGCTAAAAGCCTACCCCCTTGTGCCTGCTGGACATACCTGCAAATCATTACAAGAAGAGTCATTCTAGAAACTTTACTGAAAAAGAGTCCATGTAACCGTAGTATTTTTTGCAAATATATTGAACAAAGAAATGTAGTAAAAATTTTCTACGTATAACTAAGTGAACAAAATTTTAGCCCCCTAAAAAAATTTTACTCTGCGGCCCTTGCGATTCGGGCGTCCAAATCAAAGTGCATATGTTATGTCCGCCCAATAATGTCTGGTATATTTATGGAACAGATTATAAAATTCATCTTAATATACTAATTCTTCCGTGAATCATTTTTAAAGCTTTCAGTTTTGTATCATGAAAAAAATATCAGGTTACCAAAGTCATTTGGGTTTCATCGCATATTTAACTTCTTACATCTAGAGTACCAAAAAGACATCCTTTAATGGCTCCTATATCTATTCTATATTTTAGAAACGTTGGGGAACCTTATAGCATTTCATTGTTTTGCAGTCATTAAGTATTCAAACTCAATCTTATATAAACCACCATAGACATTGGAAATAAATTATTAACTAAATTTTCATATTAAAAAGAGAAAGCTAATTATACTAAAGGGAGAAAACATGGTTAATATTATAAAAAATTATGCAGTAGAATATATAACAATATTATATAGGTTTTGTGTGCATGTGTTTTTATATTGTAGTTTTACATTTATTACTCCCACAAAACAGTAGTGGGATGATTTATTACAACAGCAAAGATCTGCTTCCATGGAAATGGTGATTCTCGCACTAGTGTCGATCATTTTCTTAGATGAGATATTGAATAACCATGTTATCTTGATTATTAATAAATCATTGATATCAAGTCATATTAGTTTAAGGTAAATTCAATTTGGAGCAGGTAAAACAATTTTGCAATAACCAAACAAATGCTGAGCATTGGCTTAATATTGCATTTCGAAAAAATTATTATGCTGACTGAAATTATATTGAAATACCATTTTCCTAAAGTCAAATATATTTAAGTGAATCCTAGCATAAAACATGGCTTCACACTGCTATGTGTAGACTTGCATGCTCAGTCGTTGTGCATATTGATTTTGAATATCTAATTACAATTAGCAAAATTTAAAAAACTAATGACAAAATAGCTTGCAGTTCGTACGCTTGCAAATTACTTCTTGAGCAAAAAAGTGTCTGCAATATTATATAACAAGAAAACTAGTAT
>CABFPE010000542.1:307012-321409 GCA_900660155.1 Hofstenia miamia | reverse complement strand
TATGCATTGTATATATAAAATATAAACGTTTAATCTTTCAAAACCGCCTTCGTTATTTTATATATGTGTGCACTTACGTGTGAATTTCAACCAAAATATAATTAATCATACCCAACCTATAATTTGAGAAAATTAGCATGTAAAACTAAAAAACTATCTTAACAATTTCTTCCAAATAAACTTTGCACAATTTTAGATACATTCTAAGCACACGGATTCTCTGAATTCTATTGATTGATTTTAGCGTATCCCCAACAGTTTTTAAAAATTTTTAAAGGGAACATTTTTTATTTGGATAGAAATTTTATTTTATTGTAGTTTTCAGTCTGCTTTGTCATTTACGCTTTTACTACCTTTTGATGTAAGATTTTTTAGAAAATTGTACTTATAGTAATTAGCCAATCGTAACAAAAAAACTTAATAATCGGTTAGTGTATTTAAACTATTTTGTAGATTGCACGATGCAAATTTAGGGTATGGTCAAGAACATTCGCATAGTTCTTACCCCTAACGATAAAAATATTTTCAGGGTAGATACTATTGAAACAAAATTTTAACATAGATTTTAGAGAAAAGAAAGATTGACATTATTTGCATCGAGTTCCCAAAATATGGAGTAATGTTTAATTATTGCAAATAAATTTCGCGCGTTTTGTTGATAGTGGAAATTTTTCTACGACCTGTTATAAGTTCCACTGATTTATGTAAGCGTCCAGTTGAAATGACACATGCATACTCAAAGGACACAATACCGTCTGTCTTCTTCCA
This sequence comes from Hofstenia miamia, assembly GCA_900660155.1. Taxonomy (NCBI): domain Eukaryota; kingdom Metazoa; phylum Xenacoelomorpha; order Acoela; family Hofsteniidae; genus Hofstenia; species Hofstenia miamia. The sequence continues at coordinate 320,641 of CABFPE010000542.1, read as the reverse complement.
CCAGACACTGGAAATAAATAATTTTATTGAAATAATTTCAATAAATAATATTGAAATAATTTATTTTACCAACAGAAAATAAAAATAATTTATTTTTGGGAAAAAATAATTTCAAAATAATTTTGCTTTTCTGTCACTGAATATATGGTTCTTTTGCCTGCCTGGGAATTTGGCATTTTTATCACTGAGCGTCTGTTGAGTTCAGCTAAGCAAGTCATGAGCCCACATCGCAAAAACATGACACCCATGCATTTGGAAATCGTCATGTTCTTGAAGGTTAACAGACGATTTTGGGATTCCTCAGTGCTGGATTTGGTTATCAATAAAGAAACTGCTGAGTAACTGTTGAAAATCATTGAATAATGTTTTTATCTTGTGTGCTGTAATTTTGAAAATAATTGCAAAAAATAATAATAATAATTGCAATTATTTATTTTTTGTTCTTAAAATAAAAATAATTTATTTTTGGTTCAAAATATATTTCAATAAATTATTTCCAGTGTCTGTCTTCCACACGCGATCACTTAAACCAGTGCAAAATTTATTTGTTTTATTGTTACTTTATTAAGAAAAAATAAAGATTCTATATACAGTATATACTGTTCATATTTTGAAGGTAAAATCCAAGAATAGTAATTTTTGTTAAAAGTAATTTTTAAGGGATTTCTAAAACTTTTCGCAATTTGAACGTGTTCGCATTTTTAGATGCTCGCATGAACAGGTTTTAATGCATAATTATAGAAAATTTTATAAAAAATTAGGATTAAAATTGTTCCAGTATGTTTACGTCATTTTTGGTAAGAAGCGCTTTTGATTTCATGCTATATTGCACAATAAATCACAATAAACAAACATTAAAAGTCTTTTCCAATATTTTTAATTGAAAATGTTTCTTGTAATTTAGATCTTAGAAATATTTATTGTCCTTCCACTTCAATATAGAATTGAGTTTCTTAGAGTAAATTAATTAGTGTTAAATGTATCTTAAATGGCAATTTAACGTTATTCAAATTATAACGCCATAGTTTTGTTCCTATTCGTATCAAACAATCATTTCAGAATAATCATAATTTCATTTTTTACCCGTTTAACTTATAATCTAATTTATCATTCTCAATTAGTTAATGAGCATCGCTCCCATGCATTCCCTCATTTTCTTCTAGTTGAAATTTATTTTTGATGTAATAGGGTTTTTCAATAGGTGATATTTATTTACAATCTTATTTAAATATAAAGGAGTCAAACATGAACCTTTTAAATACAATTATATGGCTTTTATTTAGAATTGAACATATTTGTTAGATCATCATTTAAGGCAAAATAGAACGTTTTCTTTTTCACTTTCAGTATTAACGATTAATTGACAAAAACTTACCGCTTTTTTCAAGATTTTAAATATGCGTATTTGATGAGATTTTATTTTACAAAGTGCACTTATATACACCCACATCACTAAAAATTTTTAAAAGAAACTCGTTTTAAGTGCCGTCTTGAGGCAAACCTGCCAAATTTGAAAAAATGTTTTATTTTTTAAATTGAGGAAAGCATTGGAATTGTTGTTTACTTTCAACGTTTTATAAAATACATATTGACAATGGTTAATTTCTAGAGTTTGTTTGTTGTGGTGGATGATAACATGTATACTGTACATTGTATAGTCATTGAATGAGAAGTGTTAACTGAAAACTACATTTTTGCATGATAATGGGAAACATTTCCGTCGGTTCTGAATTTAGTTCTATGCTGTCTTTCTGTGTAAGATCGTTTTGAAAATTTTGCTCTAGTAAACCCCCGCTTAACCACATTTCAAAGAATCTATTTGAATTTGAAGTAATGAAAAGTTGTTAAAAGTTTGTAATTGTTTGCATATGCTGTGATATATTCAATATCCAATAATGTGGCAATGATAGTGTACTATATTTACCATTTATTGGCTATTAAATAAATGAGGCATATTTTGAATAATTTCGAAACTTTACACTCGTTTATATGATACGTTCGAGTATCCTGCATTTTTCCATTATCCGTACAGAATTGGTTTAACCTGCACCCAACGCTACAAATTCTGCCATAGTCTAGAGCAGGTACAGCAAAGTGCTGCCTACGCGGCTTTCCTGCTTAAATAATTTTTTTCAATACTTCTATTTTAGAATAAAAACGATTACGATGGCTTTTGTGATTTGAAATTACTGCGATAATTGCGCGTGGGTGTGGCTTTTTTCCAGTCGTATTACAATTCACAATTGCATTTTTAAATTAAAAAATGAATGTAAAGTACAAACATTGATAAGGCTCCTGAGAATTTCAGATATCTGTTTTTGAGACACTAATAGCAACGTGTTTTATTTAAATGATTTAGCGAGATATCCTATCACTGTAATTAACTGTATGCTAAAGTTTAGATCACACGCAATAAACTTTTGACTAAGTCACTAATTTATAACTAATCAATTTTATATAGGACTATATAGGATAAATACTTAGAAGACCAGTTAGGTTGATGTGCGTCGAGAATATTTATTACACGTCATGTTAAATTACAAATTTTTTATCTTTACATGTAATTGATTCTAAAGAAATTTAAAAAATTTAATGAGCGAATTCATCATTAGAATTATTTTTTGGGAAAACGTAAGCAGTAAAACTTATCAAAACATTGTGCTAGATTACCTTTTTATTAAATTATAATGGCAGATTTAAGTTAACAAAAATGAGAGAATTTAGCCCATTCACAAGACTTTTTCTCACAAATCAAAGTAACAACATTGCTTATGTATTGAAACACCTCTAGAATGGGCTTCGGGCTCTGTTTGACACTAATAACTAGCCCATGGGAAACAAGCGGTCTTGCTATTGGGAATGGGAACCCAATAGAATCTCATTCGCGGTTTATGGGAGTTATGCATAGCTGTGATTGAACCCAATTTTTTTGTAGTAAACACTTTTGAATGTACAAGTTCACAAAAAACGCTGGGATTTCCTATGGGGCAAGTTGGAAAATGCCAAGATAACAACAGTAGCAATAACATTCCATGTAATGCTGCAGTTAGAATGATATGTATAGTTAATGAGATATGTGTTTGTAGAAGGAACACATTTGTTTCTATAATCAGAACTACTTCTCCACTTATTTTCTTGAGTGCTGCTAATGGAATCAGCGTCGTATGTTAGGAGTATGTTCGTCAGTAGTTGAAATTCGCCATTGTTTACCAAAAGTACTCCAGTCTTATTACAATAATTTAACTTCTTTAAACGATTTATTATAACACATGTATGTTTTTAAAGTTTTTTAAAATAGTTTTGAGAAATGGTGCCAAGAAACAATTGACTTTTTCTGAATTTGATAGCAACGTATGCTTAGCGCTGGTTAAGCATAGAGTTCTTGTCAATCACAAGTTGCAGACTGGCTGTCACGTCCTTATACATAAATTCAATTCTGTAGGCGCATCACCGGCACACATGCATAATTGTATTCAACTGCAAGACAAATTTTTGAGAAAATTCGTGCTTATTCTCCAGCCAAATAATTGCTATTGATTATTTGATTGTTGAAAGTAATCGCAAGAACTAACAAATCATCAGCTACAATAATATCTAATGTATTTTGTTTTCCACGTAAGTAGTTAAACTCATGCAATGAGCCTTTAACTAACATCATTATAGGTAGAGTTTATCTGAATATATTTACTCCACGAGATATAACATTTAAAATGGAATTGGCGTTATTTAGAAATGTGCGCTTAGATTCAAATATTGGTTTATATACAACCCTTTTTTGCTACAACTAAATTTTTTCAATTAATTTTTCAAAGCGCAATTTGTAAGAAATTGTTAAACATCAGTTGAAATTATTCAATTATATCTTCTCAACTTCTTAGATTCTTTGTTTTCGCTTTAGTATCTATGATTGCTGATATTATCATAACTTTTAATTAGAAATCTGTGCTATCGTTTACCTGCCCGTGATGTTTACTGGACCTTTGCCGATTTGGTGTACAATCGAAGTGATCGCAAGTATATCTATCTTATGGTCACATGTCTAAATCGAATCTTAATGACGTCATCAGAACTTTTTTTGCTTCGTGCTGAACTTAAAGCATTTAAAGAGGTATTTAAAATATTTTTTACAAATATATATTATACAACTTAAAATGGTTTTAATTACGTTTCATTATAATTTTCCTAAAACTCAATCTATATTTTTCAAGGAGACGCGCTCGCTATTTCACTGTTTGTACCGCTCATGGTGTTACTGTCCAGTTGCAACTGTTTCTCTTTGCCTTCTTTCCCAAAACTACCAGCACGCTTGTGCTTTACTTCAAGTTTTCGGAAATCTTGAGATCACCGTCGAATTTCTTTGTGAAATAGATAAACTCGTACAAATGCTCGAATCACCCATATTTTCAGGTTTGTTTCATGTTTATTTGGTGAACGTATACATTCAAATTTAGTCTATCGAATAAATATTCGCATTTGCGATAAGTCTAAATATATGACCTCAATTCATTAAGAAGATAATTGAAGATTTTTTGTGAATGAATATTACCTTAATTATAATTGCTTTTAATGAACACAAACTATAAATGATGGAATAATCACTGAAATGCTTGTGAAGACAGGAACTGACGTGTTGTTACACAGGGCGACATTTTTTCATTTTGTTTGACGGCTATTTCAAGGAGTGAATACAGCAAACGATCACATTTTCATTTACTCTATATTTGTGTAGTTGGTTGCATCATCTAAGCTTGTTTAGTTTAAACGTCTAATAAGTAAAACTTAAAAACTTCCTTCTTCACAATATTTTTTGTTTATGCAACAGCAAACAGCAAAAAGAGTATCTCTTTGGAGTTTTAATTACAAAATTTGTTTACATATTTTTTATTGCGAGAGTTCATCTCGACTTTTCTTATATTGGGAGAAGAGTTATTGAATAGCACCTTTATTTTTATAGCAATGAGCTTGAGTATGTACTCTTTTCGCGCATCGAACATATATGCGCAATCATGTCTCGAAGCAAAGGTTCCAAGATTTACGAAATTACAGACAAAAAACGGGCCGAATAAAATTAATTGTAACAAGCTTGTAAATATACATTTTTGAAATCTCAATAGAAGGACCTATCCAACTTTGTGTAACTTTGCATTGAAGTTGTATGTCACCCAAGCAACTTCCGCTCAGTCAGAAAAAGATTGTAGTCAAATGGGACTTAGTGCTACAGCCAAAAATTAACGTGTTTACATAGATCAATAAATTTTTACGGGCCTGAAATGAGCTTTAAATAATACTGTCGAAGATAAGGACATGTTTGTAAAAAATATTGTCACTTAACCTTGGCTTCGCATTGATCCAGATTTTATTTAGTAGTCTTTGATTCGCATTATGTTAGTTTGCTTCCTACTTTTGCTCTTTAGGCTTACGTCTGCAGCTGCTGGATGTTCCGAATAATTATTACTTAGTGAAAGCCCTAAGGAGTATACTTATGCTACTGCCGCAGAGTAATGCCTTTCATACTTTGCGGAAACGGCTTAAGTGTATCCCGCAGATGTCCCTTTATCCAGCTTTAGACCAAAATGCGTAAGCTTTTACTACTGATTTCTCTCTAAAATGTAATGTTAAATCAAATCTCGTGTGTTTATATAAAAAGTGAAATCGATTGATATATTGTTACTAAATCTAGGCAGATTGTTGATTTCACATCAGAGTTCCTACAGTGTCACAAAATGTGACCCAGCCACACATGTGACCGGATTGTATTTTACCCAGTGAAAACCGTTAAAATTTTAAAATATGTTTTCTATCAACATGTTTGCATATACATTGAAGTAAAGCATCACATTGCGTTAGTTTTCACAGATATTCGATTGCTCATTATAAAGAATCAAATTCATTTCTAAGAAAAAATTTTAGTATCTCACATAATAAAAACAAGGTTTATAATTATATTTTGCTAGCAAAATTCTAATCCTAAGATTAGCTTCAACTAAATTTCTTATGATTTAAAATATCGTCTTATATTTGCACAAATATATTGTATTAAATTTATTAATGTAACCCTATTCTTTTTTTAAAATGTTTAATTTAGTTTTTGACCGCAAATTCAAAAAAGTGACCTGGTTGACCCGTCTATAAATCCCTAAAACAACCATCCGTTTATCCGCAAATGCGGTTGCAACTCTGGTTGATGTACAGTTAAAATTTTCTATAGGTTTGTGATACGATAGTATTCGACTAATTGCGAGGTATTTAAGTATTAGTAACGGGAAACTCCGAGGCAAAATCAAAACCCTACTTTTGAACTGGCTGTATATGGAAAAAGAAGTTCCAAAAGAATAAACCATTTTTTGGACCTCATTACTATATATTTTCTAATTATATAGTATTAATATAATATTGCTGCGTTCAATAAGTCTTACAAGTGATCTCATGATTTCCTACCTCGTTAATGCACAATTGACCTATAACATGGATATTTGAATTCCAAAAAAAATGTTAATTCAGTTCCAAATGTGTTGTCTAGGAGCAAACAGATTGAGCAGTTTCTAAAATTGATGTTGCCCCAACAAAAAATACGAGCTCATCTGTCCCAAACTGGTCTTTCATTTCTAATTGCTCAAAAAGAGTACATTCAATTATATTTTACTTCGTTTTTTGAACATATCAAGTGCTTAAGTGGTCTTTATTTTAATGAATATCATTTATTTTAGCAACGCCCATAATACCTTAGAGGCAGCTGGCGACGATCCGCAACTAGAAGAGTTGGTGAGAGACTTTGAGGCTTTGCATACAAAACCAGAAAAGCTACCCAGTGCGTCTTCGCCAATTAGAGCCAATGGAATAACAAATGTATAAATGAGCTGTTATCGCTTCCATCAAAGTCTAACTTTAAATTTTGTCTCCACAATTAATCCTCTTTATTTATTAATGAGTACATTTAATTGTCTTTAGAAAAGTAATTGTGGGGTGAAATTATTTAGAGGGCCGACATTATCAGGGAAATATTCCATTAGGACGGATGATAGTTTAGTATAAATTTATTGATCAATGTGCAGGCCAATTCAATTTTAGTAATTTATAGGTTTATTTTTTAATTATTGTTCTGTACTCTTCGTGCAAATTCCTGAGACACTCGCTTCAACTTTAATTGTAAATTCACTAATATTTAGGCTCTGTTTTTATTTTTTTATTGTACTGCTGTTATCGTATTCTGTTGTAGTTTGTTGAAGTAATGATTTGCGAAACTTATTGAATTTGTTGATGAAATAAGCATCATCGTGTTTTGATGTAAAAAGTGATTTTATCTTCGCTCAAGGCTTAAGAAATCATAGTTTATCCCATAATCTAATTTTGCTCAATTTCCTTCTAATTGATTTGAAATTTCACGTTTGCGAAGCTAAAAATTGCTTCTTGTACATTTTATTTTTGTTTAAAAATAGATTGTGTAAATCTTTTTGTATGTGACTCGATTGAAACTCTCCTTCGAAAACAGTTATGGTGTCATCATTTTTATATCGGTTTTGTTAAATAAAAATCGGGTATTCATAATTTTTTCATGAATTTCAAGTATAAAGTCTTGTGAAATGGGGGTAAAATATTCACAATATACGACATAACTGATCTTAAAGTATTTATTTAAATGTTAAATTTATTTGTTCTATATAACCGGTTTTACTCTTTTTTATTATTTGCACTTGTTTTTAACAGGCTTTAGAAACATTTTTAATCATTTATCGCTTTGTAATAACTAAAGCGTCCAAGAAAAGTGAAAAAGGTAACGACTAAATACCGTATTAACATAAATTTTAAATTAACATTAATTTTATTTCATAAATATCATACAAATATGGATGTTTATTAATGTGTCCTGTAAATCATTAAAAAATAATTGAAAACTAATTTGAAAAAGACTGCTTTCCAAAATGGTAGAATTGGAAGCGGAGCTGGCGATCGAAAGTCTGGGGAACGTGTAAAGTTCAAATTTCAAGCTCTTTAATTAAACAACATTGTAATTTCAAACAATTTATTTTTGGGTTTTAGTTTTAATCTGGGTTTAACAAATATTCTGCGGGTTAAGCATGCAAATTAAGCAACGAAATTAATATTTGACAATATTTTGGCGTATTTTTAAAAGATGAATTCTTCAGCTTAATCTTAAATAGTGCATTTGTAAACTGATGAGGTTTAGGTGAATATAGTTTGTTGATGTAAGGAAATCATAATGTTAATGTGCGTCCCCTTGTTAAAACACTAATTTCCAATAAATGTCTTCATAAAAAAAAGAGATTGTAAGAAAGGAGACGCAAAATGTCAAAATAGAAATGTTGAGATTCAACAGTACAACCAAAAGTGAAACTAGGACAATATTATTAAGTTTGATTAAAATGTATACACTGTTTCTAATTAAAATATACCCACAACATTAATAGAACTGTATGATCTATAGAATATTGCACGATGCCCAAAATGAATTTGTTTTTGAAGCATTGCCAATTACCAAATTTAGTAATCACGAACGAATATAATATGAATATAGTGCAACGCCGCCGATCTGTCCTATATCCGTTGTAAACAATGTCCTACATTTTTAGAACGGCACAGTATGCTCGAAATCGACCAGGGAGAGATATCGTATCATGGTCACTATAGTTTCAATATTTCAGTCAAAATGGCCGATTCTGAATTTTTTGGACACTAAGAGAATGTCAAGTGCTTTTTGAATACCAAAGTAGGTGTAGTTCACTATTAAAATTCTAATCCTTCTCAATTCAGTCGTATTAATTTACTCTATTTTTAAAAATGAAATGCATCATCAAAATGTTTCCTACTGAATATTTACAAATAATAAATCAATATCTATTTTTACAATAACTTATGTAGACGTAAGTTATAATTATATTAATCTTTAGATTAAAGCTTAGCTGCATTAGTTCAATATAAATTGATTAAATGATGCTTTGTTAAAAATTGTCGATGGATGTGGCTAATGCTTTAAAGACTAAGAGATCTGCGCTTCATTCTAAATGTATAAATGGAAAATTTTTAACTTTTCCAATTTTGCTAAAAATCGTAAAATTACAGGTTCGGCAGAAAGTTATGGAACATTACCTTGTCTAATTATAATTTAATATTTTGAAACCATACCGTACTTGTTTTTTCTTGAATTTATAATTGGAAGTTGCTTCATATATTCCTGTAGAAAACAAAGCTTCTTGATATTGGTTTTAACATGCGCTTTTTTTGAAACTCATTTGTACTTGTGTTCATTATTTGATGTTTATGTTATTAAACATTGATTAATAAATAATAGAGATAATTACAAAAAAAAATTTGCATATATGCAATACTGAAATACCCTCAAATCAAAGAACTTCAAATATTTGGAACATTAAGTAGCTGATTAAATTTGTAAGGTTTGTCACAAAGATTGATGCGTGTGTTTTATCACATCAGATATGTTTTATACTTTAGCAGTCGATAATGCCACGAATAAGCATAGATTCTCGTAATCGTTAAGTAATTCAAAGTTTTTTTTCTTTTCGAATGTTTTTTTATGAACTAAGGCACTTTCGATATGCAGTTTTAAATATGTAGAAATATCGAATTATTGAAAGTTATTAATCCTCCTTGATTAGAAAAACCATCAAAATTATCGAATGATGAATGTTGATCGCTGTTTTTGTCAAAGAATTCCAAGAGCCACTGCTTAATTGCTTCTTAAAAATGGAAATCTTCCTGGACTTATTGCTTTTATGACAGCTCGGCACTTGCTGCAAAAATAGGCGACAACGTCATATGTGGCATACAGAAAACCAGCATTGACGCTCAGGCATCTCAAAGAAAATAAACGACCACAAAATTCACAATTGAACATGAACTTAAAAATCATTTCCATTTCCTAAATGTGAAGATTAGCTAAATATTGAACATTGCTACGAAAATTTATATAAATTCCGGGTTCAGCAGATTCAGGAGATAGAGCTGATAAAATTCTTGACTCTTTACAGCGCCAATATGCTTCGAAAAACTTGTTCTTCAACAATAATAAAACGCACGAATTAGTCTTCACCTTTAGTTCCTATACCCCTGAAGCTATTTTTGACAAAGTCGCAGCTGTGAAAGTTCTTGGAGTTATTATTGATGAGAAACTTAGCTTCAGACAACATATTGAGGCCGTAGTTGCGCGAGCAAACTCTACAGTGTTCTTGCTGTTGAAGCTGAAGAAGCTGGGTTATACCTCAGATGAGTTACAATTGATCTACAAGTCTATTGTGGTCAGTATTATCACTTACGGATGCAGCGTGTGGGGAGGGGCGGCTAAGACTATTCTTGAAAAGATTGATGGAGTACAGAAGAAAGCCATGCGCTTGGGAATCATATCAAACTACATTCCAATAAGAGAACATATTCGCATATCAGACCGAAGGCTATACAGGCAAATCCAACGCATGGGCGTAAAACATCCGCTGCATAAATACGTTCCGCAGCGAACAGAGTATGCAATGACAAAGCTACGACACAGAATGCCGTCAGTAAGGAAAACGACCAGCTCTAAAGAACTCTCCCTCTTCCCCAGCCGATTCCTGAAATCGTGAACTCTCCTTTATTCATAATCTTAATGTTATGATGATTATCATAATAATAAAAGTTTACTTACTTACTTACTTACTTACTTACAATTATATTAAATTTAAATTCAAAAACCTGCAAAATTAAAAATAACACTAATTATGAGAGCAATACATAGAATGTTGACATTTCAAGTTCCAATGAAATCATAAACCAAGAAATAGTCAATTTCAACAATTTCAAAAGTGATATCTGATGTAGGCTAGGCTCTAGAAGTAGCTGAATATCGCAAATACTCAAAGCACTTTGGGCGATGTGATCATGAAGGTTACCTATTTGTGCCCTTGGTCTCGACTTCCTTAAGCAAGATTTACCATAAGTATTTAAAAATATAAAGAGTCCTACTGATCTACGCAAATGCATGGCCGCAACATTACTTTATCGTGGTGATGTTGTACCCGAAGATGTCAACGTAGCCGTCACAAACGTAAAAAACAGAAACTACATTCGATTCGTTCATTGGTGTCCAACTGGTTTTAAAATTGGTATTATCTATCAACCTCCAGTTTGTGTGCCAAATGGAGACTTAGCAGAAGTTGACCGATCGGTTTGTTGCCTTAGCAACACGACATCTATTTCAGATGCTTGGCAGAAAGTACATTGAAAATTCAATCTTCTGTATAAGAATCGCGCCTTTGTACACTGGTATGTTGGTGAAAGAATGGAAGAGGGAGAATTTTTCAGAGGCTTGAGAAGATCTTGTCCAGTTAATTCATGATTACTCTGAAGTCGCAGATAGCTACTAACTTACTGGGGAATAAATTTGATATAAGTTGTTGTACACAGCCAGTACTTTATAAGGACTTTAAAATTAGTTAGAAACACAAGAATGAATGCGATTTTGTTGTTTTTTATATGCTAAAATATCATAGTAAATAACATTAATAAAGCTTATGACTTGGAAATATATACAGAAAATCATTTAACATCAAAGATGATTACATCTACCAACATAAATTACTTATAACTAACTTTTAATGTTACAATATGTTTGTAAAATAGTACATACTAAGAAGGAATATGTCTTTTTTTCTAAATTTCTGAATTTAAGCGAGTCGCACTCCAATAATTGAAAATCAACTTGATGAGAAAGGTTGCGAAGTCTATTATTATGTCGAAGTTGCGCGAGAACATTTATGTGAATAACTTTGTCAAATAGTCACAAAAAATTTCACGTTGTTAATTGCAAACTAACTCTTCATATATTCGGATGTATACCCTAAGCATTGCAATGAAAAATAGACAATTTCTAATATTGTTCAGAATTGTTTCCTAGCAAATGTTCTAAGTATCGTTAAATATCACAAAGATTATAAAATTATTCAAAATCCACATAGTTTTCAGGCAATTTATTCACGAATAATCTCAATGAATAGCTTTACATCTGATTGTTATGACCACAGATAATAGGAAAACTAAGGCCTATAATTGGTTTTATGTAAACCTACGTACTAGAATCACTGTCTCCTGAAGTGCTGAAATGCGATTGCACAGCGATTCAAAAGAGCTATTTTAGATGGGTGTGCATGAAATTATTGAACAGAAGAAAATGCTTATCATTTTACAACAACAACAACAACATATATTTAAGTTCTCATGTACATATACATGTATTAAGTTTACAAACTTATTAAGAACATAAATAATGCAACTTTCTTCATATGAGCTTAGTTATTATCAAGCATATTTTTTGCGTACTAGTAAGTATGATACGATGCTGCAACATCATAGAGAATTTTTTTTCGATTGCCAAACCTCTTAAAACGAAAGATTTTAAATCTTAATTTTGTTGAATTACAGCTTAGTTATATGTTTCAAATTTGCTCAATTTAAATCAGTTATCTAAGTTGTCCAAATGATCAGTTATATATTTTTAAAAATTTCTAGTAGAACTATACGTTCTACATTTGAATGTTCTCAAAATTATTTACCTAGTTTTCTGTAACATTTTACAAAATAAACAATTTAATTAGTTTACGCTACAGGTATGAACTATTTTAAGGAATCTTTCTTGAAAAGTTCCAAGCAATATATACAGAAAAAAATTAATGCTATTATTTGTTACGATACATGTGCTTTCCAACAACTGCAAAATGTGTACAAGAATAAAACATCTATTGTGTACAAGGTTTGTGGCATGGTTGATGAAAAAGTTACCTTGGATATTGATACAAGTGTAATAAATGTTGTAATGATGTAAATGAGTCTATCAATGCCAGAATTTTTAAAAGAATAAAATTCAATACCACAGAATGAGTAAATTTTACAAACAATTATTAGATTGCACACAATAATTACTCCCATAAGGAGAAAGCCCTGAAAAGTTATGAAGAAAATTCCAGTTAATGGACCTTGAAAGGTGGTCTTGGTTTCCAAACACCACTTACGCAATTGTAATAAATACAAATAGCAGGGATTACAAAAAATGTCAGACTTAAGACTATTGTGTATGTTATAAGGTATGCTGCTGTCTTTTTACTAGAGAAAGTATTTTTGTAGTATACAGGGTAATACACTGCTATATATCGATCTACACTGATTATTTCCACCAGCCAGTGAGAAATTGATTAGGTTAGTCCATCCAAGAAAAAATCTAAATTGTTGAAACAACTAAAATAATTTTTGAAATCGTGAATCATCATTTAAACTTGCTCCGAATTTTTTTACATAACTATATAGTTAACCTTGAATAAATAAGTTATCAAATTTGTGGTTTCACCAATGCGTTGCTTGAAACACTATACAATTGGTGTATTTTTGAAAATTTACTGATATAGTAAGTTTGAAAAAGTATATAAAAATTAAACAATACAATTAACATTAGCTCAACAGCTTCTTATAAAAATGACAGTTAAATAAAGTATCACATTGAAAACAACTTTCAATTACTATGAAAAATTATTTTGTTAAAATCAAGTGAATTCCAATTAAATACAAAGGAAAAATGCATTTTTGATTATATATATATATATATATATATATATATATATATATATATAAAAA
>CABFPE010000542.1:295309-306880 GCA_900660155.1 Hofstenia miamia | reverse complement strand
TATATATATATATATATATATACATATATATATATATATATATATATATTCGACTGGTTTTTATTTAAACTACTTATCAGAACAAATTTGGAAGGAAAATTGTTTGTAATTAACTACGCTTAAAGTGGTAAACATTGCATACAAAATATATTGATGACATAATAATTTTTTTATTCATTAACTTTGATCAATATTTTTTTTGTATATAGTGGTTCATCAATTATTGTTTAATTAGATTTCAACAATATTTTCTTCTTTAATTGGATGTTGATGATGGTAAATTTTTGATTTTCAATTAGCTTAGAGATGTTCACTTGAAAATAGCTATAAGGACATTATAATTTACAATTAACAGAAAAGACATGGCACTTTCTATGCGTAACACTTTGATAAGAAAACAAAATAAAGTATATTGAAATTGTAAAATATTGCCTATTTGTTGTAATAAATCAGGAAAATACCAATCAAGAAATGATTTGCCTTGAGTGATATCAATGCGTCCATCAAATAGAATAGCTTCGGAATCCCATTTTTCCAAAGCTAAAATCTCAAAATTAATGTTATATTTAGCATAGTTTAAGAGTGGGCCTCTAAATTTTCTATTTATATGTGTGAGCACACTAAAAAATTATATTCAGAAATTTTGAAACGAATGCATATCTCATTTCAACAATCATGTTAAATTGATAAAAAATTCAAATAAATGATATTTTGCTTCTGTTACGTAAAATGCAAATAGTAATTTTCTATTAAATGTGTTAATAGTACCATTGGGGTACAATTATTTTGAATCATTAAAAGTTTTCTAGAATTCAGAATCAGACCATTGCAAATTTCTCTAAAAACTAATGTATGAAATCTTACAAATAGTTTGAGTTTATTTTAATAAATTTTCATAACAAAGTTTTAAATTGTAGAATAATTAATGCACATGTAATGTACATGTTAATCTTTAGGTCCAGAAAAAATTCCAAAACCTTCTGTTTAAGCCATTGTAAGAATTTGCGCCTGGGTTTAAATGCATACTTCCTATTGTAACATTGCTTAACTTTATGGAATGTTTATTAAATTATAAATTTCCACGTTAGTTTTTTGAATAAAAAGTATAGTATATGATTCTACTTGACTATGCCTTGTCAAGGTCTTAGCCTTGTTCAAAACCAATATTATATATGTATGACTATAATTTAAATTTTGCATGTAGCATTAGTAAGTGATTCTAGACAAATCTTAATATATATGTATATACTTACTTTGTATATATTGTGTAGCTGAGCTTTTTACTTTCATTGAATAGATAGTGATAAACCCAAGGCTATTTGCGAATATACCTATAAAGGAAAAAATAAGTGTATACCAATCAGGAAATGATAAAATAAGGTCTTCTTTCCACCCGAGTACGCATGGAGTACTGCTATTTATTTCTAGTGATTTTATGCATTTATTGTAAGTATTTAATATACTTCCCACCAGGAGGCGTACTTCGTGAAATTTCATTGGTTAACCAATGGAACTCTAAGAGCCAATGGCATCACAGATTATTTTGTAATCAATAATACACATATGGGCCAAAACAGTATTATTATATTTCCCCTTCATACAATTATAACAAAATTCTTTGTTTTTATAAACTTATAATCAAAATATTTGTTAATATAAAAAACGCATGGAAAATATGTTTCAACTTGAAGTTTTCGCAGCAATAGCTTCAAAATCACACAATGTTGCAATCTGCGTTAAATTGAAGTATGCTAAGTGCTTGAAAATTCCTGGCTTCTCTTGAAATTTTGCAACTACCAAATCTAAAACTTTTCTTTGATACTCATATTAACTGAGCTGCTGCAGCAACATGGTGATCAGTTCTAAGAAAAATTCTGATTTGGTACCGCCGTGTGTCATGAATACACAGAGTACTGCGCAAGAAAGAAAGATATCTTGCAGCATAACAATTTACTAAATAAGTTAATTAGATAACTTAAGGTTTAATAACATTTTCCATAAAAGGAGAGGAGCCTCTAGTAACACGAGAAACTAAAAGTGTAAGTGTGGCTTGCTCAACATCAACCAGCTCTCTTTGATATTGACCAATTTTCTCTTATTAGAGTGCATGCAAGGTATCATTTGGGTTTCTGTTGGCACTGGTGGCATCACAAGGGTTGAATGCGCTTATCTCAACAAATGTGCGATGACCATAGCTCCAGAAATGAATTACTGACACATCAAGTCTAGCGCTATCCGCGGTATTTGTTGAAGTCGGAGGATCTTTATCAGTTATTTGTGCGAGTTGCGCTTATTTTGTGTCATCACTACAAGCTTCTGCGAGTGCTTCTGCCATTAACTCCCATAGTATATTGTGTCTTCTAATTCTAATAAAGTCCGTTGATTCAATACCTTGCCTCAATCGAATGCAAGCTCTAAATTCGTTTTAATTTAAGTGAAAATCTTGCACTACAATTTGCAGCACAGTTGATTCTATTCAGGGGGGGAGGCTTGGGCAAAACTCTCTTATTTTATCCATAGCTACCGAAAAAAATAATATATTTGCTTGAAATTGTCTGATTACTAATATTTATCTATTAAGCATATCTTTGCCAAATTTTAGGAGACGGCGATGTGTACTTCTCAAATATGAAAGCTTTGTGGGAACTACCTGACGGAAATGCTAAAATCTTGCTACTAGAAATAGCGCTCAATTTCTTGGAGATGGCTAAATTTTTTATGGCTTCAAGTAAACTCGTCCTATTTCTATTCAATAAATTCACTCCGGCGTGGATGATAACACTAAAAACATAATGCAACTTTCCTCCTATTTTAAAGTAAAAATCGCTAGCAAAAAAAGCTGACGTGATCACAGTAATATGAACTTTGATCAGAAATTAAAATTTCATATCACGGTTTAGTCACATGCCAAATATTCTGTTGTTTGCACTATTAGTTCGGAAGCTATAAGGGTGAGTATTTTTACTCACTTCCCTGAATAAGTGGTCCTGGGAGCACCCCCTGAAATAAGGTAGAGCATATTTTGTGAGAGATAAATTTGACAGCTATTTTTTGCTCACCAATAAGCATGTTCATCATCTCTTCACCCATATTTGTTTTTTTCAACACTTTTGTTCTCTGGCATTGCGTAACAAACGATCTTTGCTCCGATTACATGGTGGTTATTAAAAGTGAGGACTGTGACAATATTCTATTTTTGAGAGGTGTAGTAACTTTGATAGAAAATTGGCATTCGTCCTCCCTATTTGAAACAGGGCTCGCGTAAGCTTAAGCTTTCCATACGCGTTGGTAATGTAAATAACCTAGATAGAGTGAAATGGATTTCTTTGTTAAAGAGCATTTTTGTGAGTTCTTTCCTTACAGTGTTTTCAGTAGTTCAAAAGTGTTTGGTGGTGATTTAGTCACCCTTTGCAAATATTACCATTTATTTCTGATGCTGTTATCCAAA
Organism: Hofstenia miamia; assembly: GCA_900660155.1. NCBI lineage: Eukaryota > Metazoa > Xenacoelomorpha > Acoela > Hofsteniidae > Hofstenia > Hofstenia miamia. Next base: position 303,432 of record CABFPE010000542.1, on the reverse strand, counting down.
CACGAATATGTTGCATGTGATTGTGTCTCACTCATTTCAATTACTTTTGATGCGTTGTGCCGCATTCCATGACAGTTTCTTTTATATTTTTCTCACTAAACTTTTGGGGGCCATTAAATCCACCAAGATATCTAACTTCATCAGTTCTCATCTGTATATCCTCATCTTTTAAAATTCTTTTGGTAAATTCTTTTGGTAGGTTGAATTTCAATGAACTTTCCATTAACAGAGGCATAATCCTCTTAGAAAATTCATTTAACTCGCTTCATGCTATTATCAGCATAGATGTACAATTTGATGTGTGGGATTTATAATTCTGAAATTTTGAATTATTGAATCTGCCTTGAGTGTACAGCAGTCGTTTAAAGAATGAACCTATTAATCCACTAACTTGGAATTTTCCGGACTTAAGAATAAATTTTTCACAAGATACAAGTAGCAGGTTTTTATAAATAATTTTTAAAGCAAAGGTTACATAAACCATTTGTGCTACAAGTAGAAGCTTCATGTTGTAGGAAGGGCAAGCGTTGAAATGCACCGTACCCCTAAGAATTAGAATAAAGGTGTATCCACTATTGGATGAGCACTGCTTATAGTAGTTCCCATAGGTTGCTTATCCCCTGAAATGCTGTGTGAACCCAATTGGAACTTATATTTTCGGAAGCATGGACGTATTTAATTAGCAAATAATACTTTCCATAGAAGTAGACATTTACCTATGCTACAATGTTAATTTTGTCTAGGATAAGAAATAACATTAAACTAGTACCTATCTCCTTACTCGTTAATCTGTTAACCTGATATGCTAAGCTGATTTCGGAGAATAATTACGTGACAAAGAGAGGTAGTATTGAAATTTCATATCGTGATGTGAGCAGAGCCTTTCGAGAACTTGTAATCTGAATGATGTCAAGATTTTTGTGAAAAATGACATCCCACCAATACCAGAATGTTACTCATACAAACCACATCGTTATGGAATAGCCAAACATATAGTTTTTAGAGGATGATTGCTTTGCTAGTTTCATTTTGTGTTTGCTACTATCAAAAATTTTCAAAAAAGACGTTATCTAAGAAATCATGCCTTAAGAAAATGCAATTCAGCGGCAACGTACCCATTTACCACTTTAAGTTTTTTACATATTCATATGTGATATTTAGTAATAGGTGTCTCGTTAGTTATTTTACAGCTATTAGTAAAATAAGCAAGCAACATTGAAAAAACCCAAGTGTTTTCATGGCTCACAGACTATTTTTGAATTGTAGGTTGCAGTGAACAATGTGTTGAAAAAGACTAAGTACGGTGGATGCTTGCATTACAAAGAGATGAATGAATCATTTCTCAAATAGAGAAATAGACTTAAATTTGTGAGTATATCAAAAATATCCCAGAGCGAAAATGATGGATTGCATTGCAGGCCAGAAATTCAAAATTTGCAATTTGAAATTAAAAGAAGTATGTCAGATAAAATTTTAATGATTACAATGATTTTTCAATGACAAAGTTTCTTTGAAGATTTGAATGTCATCTGTTGTAAATTTAAGGTAGATTTGAGGGATTGCCTTTAAATAATGTTTTGAAAGACTTCAATGCTTGTAGTATTTAGATTGATAAGGAAACCTGTATCTATAAATGTTTTGGTTAAATTTGATCTTGTGTGATTTGCTTGGAGTCATATTCATAGGCGTGTAAAGTAGTAATCTGATTAAAGAGATGGCTTGAGTAGGAACATGTTACAAATACTTTCTCTGATTATAGGTGTAGAATTTCCAAGTCTAAAAGAAAATGGAAGGACGTTTCCTAGGTCATGATTAGAAGCTTGAAAAAAGTATTCATAAATTACTTCTATGAAGAAGGAGGTTCGTCTCCATTAGGTATGACTGCAAGATGAAATTATTTATTAGCCGAATCAGCAAAGAATGGATTGCGGGAGTTTTAACATTGATGGAAATTTAATAGTTGATAACAGTACTAATGTAAATCACAGATAGTTGAAAAACCATGAGTGTTCACAGAAAATTTGGCATCAAATTCAACAAAAATTAGGCTTAAAATTAATATAAAACAATGAATGAATTAACCCTAAACAGCCCAGGCATTTTTAAACTATTTTCATGATCCTATAAATTATTTTTTAAAACTATTATAGCTCAAAACTATCAAAGTTATGCTCAGTCTGAAAACACCACGTGATAGGGGAGAGTCCATCTTTCTTTTTCGCTCTAAATCCGCGACTAGGCTCTGACCTCGCGACCTCAATGGGTTTGGAATATCTTTGTACATATCAAGAAACAGTCAAAGCTATTTGTTGCTTCTATGGGCTCAAAACCTTATAAATATATGACATTAGGTCTTGAGAGACTTTAAATCAGCCACAGCAACACGCTTTAATAGAAATTTTCAACATTGCATTAAGGTATGTTCCTCAATAGACCTACCTATGTCCCAATATTTTCAAATTTTCTAATCGGCTTGGAGAAAATTCTTTGTAAATGTGAAAAAACGGTTTCTTCTTTAAGACGTACGCCAGGCTGTTTAAGGCTAAGGACTTCAGCTAAAATTATCCTAATTTAATGAAATGGCACTTATCTATTATAACAACAAATGCTAAGAGTTTTACAAATTATGAATGGAGCTAAGTTCTTCAATTGTTCAATATCAACTTCTAAATTTATAAACCATGCAAGGGCATTAAGGTCAATTTGCTCTATATCATTTGAATACATGTATGTGTAAACAATATTTTAGTTATGCCTGCTGTTAAATGTGCGGAAAAAATTCATAAATTAAGGAATAGACTAACTACACTACTAACAACTGGCTTTAGTATAATAAGTGAATCAGTCGCCTATTCTACAATAATTGTTCAACTATCTATCTATTTACACCGGAAAAGGCATTAATGATTTATGTATGGAAAAAAAGCCAGAAATTTTGGGCTTTTGCATTGTCATCGAAAGTTTATCAAATTATATTAAAATTCAAGCTCTAATAGCTTCCAAGAAATGAAATTTTCATTACAATGTGTATTTAATTGGACTCAACCACTGCGTGCCTATAATATTGAATACAGAATATTCAGAGTTTTTCCAAGTTTAGCTAAAAAGTTTACAAATATTTTCTAGAAAAATATTTTTGATATGCATGAAGGAAATTATTTCAAGCTAACGTGCTTCTTAGATATTACAAATTCGTACATTTGTTCTTTGTTTGCTGTTTCAGCATCATCACACTAAACGTATATATTAATATGCTTTTATCTGAATATTTGATCCATTTGAACTATTTACTCCATAAATTGTAAATAAGCTTCATCTATTACTTCTGTGTTTTACATTTTTGCTAATCTACTAGATATTTCTAGTAGTCTGTATGCTTATAAATCCCTTAATAGCTCATCCAAATTCGCGAGCATTATGCCTAAATGATTAGTTCTAGGCTTGATTTATGCAATAAAAAATCCAACACGATTTTTGAAAGCGCTTATTACAATATATAAAACAAAATAGATAATTTATATATAGCCAACAGGATTTTCTCTAAAAATATTTTCGGTGACACCATCTTGCGGTAAATTCCATTTTATTGCGCAACCGTGACACAACAAAATTTCTTTTAAATAGTGTTTGTTAAAGTGATACAATACAATAATTATGCATTCTGGATCTAAATTTGTTTATGTTTATGACGAGTCTTCTTCAGAATCTGAAGACGAGGGAATATCAGATGCAGAGAAGGAAGAATCTCAGAAGAAATCACGCAAAATTGATACTAATGTGATCAAAATCAATTTTAAGAATTTGCAATCCCATAGTTATATTTGTTCTTCACAACCCAATGTTTGCGATAGTTGTCCAGCAATAGCAACTTCAGGAAATGATTTTACCAATGATCTTTCTTCCCAACTCAATTGGACCTGCAAATATTGTGGAACAGTGAATTCAGCTAAAGCAGTTACTAGTGTTGACAATAAGAATGATACAAGTTATTTCATAAATGAAATTGCTAATTCGAGCCGAAAGACCTCCGCACAAGTTGATTCAGAAGTTGATCTTAACGATACTACATTAATATGTTTCTGCATTGATACATCTGCCTCCATGGATCGTAAGATTTACCAAGGCTCAGTGGACTTATCGTTTACACGTCTGAATGCATTAAAGGTAAGTACTTATTGCTTTCCAGAAGTATATGTACTTTTAAAAACGTATGGGATTAGATTTTTCTAATGGATTTGTTTAGATTATACATTTAGTGTTTTTCTAGTCATTTAAAACTGAACAAAGCTGTAGGAAGCTCTAATTCGAAAGATCAAATCACTAGAATTATATATTCTCTCTATAATATGGTATTTTAGGAGGCTGTTTTACAACAAATTGACTATCTGCATGCCCACAAACCTAATGTTAAAATTTTGCTGATTACATTCGGGTCGACAGTATCCCATCATGATCCAATAAACTCATCAGTTCTGAACAGCATTGCCTCAATTTTTAAATATACTGGTGAACAAAAGGTAATTACAGAAGATTTGGTAAATGAGAAAGACAAAATCATCAAAATTGGTAAAAATATTCCTAAGCCTTTGGCAATCAAGCAGACGAAAGCTGGAATAACAAAAGTGGTAAAAAATTTAAAAACTGACGGATGTACCGCATTGGGGCCTGCACTTCTTCTAGCAGTTTCGTCATGCTCAAGATTTCATGGTTCCAAAATTATTCTATGCACTGACGGCGAGGCCAATGAGGGACTTGGGAGCTTCAGTATACAAACCTCAAAGTCAGTGAAGTTCCATAAACATGAGCATGAAAAACCATAAATTATTTTGAAATTTAGCAGGGTCCCAGACAAAGTTGAGAGAGCTGAGAATTGCATTATTATAATCTAGGTCAGTTTAAATCCTAGCATACATTTGCGTATTTTTTAGCTGCAAACTACCTCTTGCTAACATGCCGAAAGCTTGGTAAGGGAAAATTACAATTTAAAACAAACCTCTTGAATATATTAGTTTTGAATTTACTCTTGAATCAGTGACAGAAGCAGTTTGGTGAATTTCATTATATTGAATAACAGTGAGTTTCAAATTTTTTGTGCTAGCATTCTTACAGATTCAAGTGAGCACTTAGTAAAAGCTCGAAAATGTATCACACTTAAGCTGTTTATTTGAATATATATATATATAATATATATATATATATATATATATATATATATATATATATATGTATATATATATATATTATACGCACTTTTGTATTGTGACCAATATTTATATTGTTAAGTTTAGTAAAACAAATAGCTTCCTTTTCTTCTTCTTAGGCTATAATCTTCTTAGGAGGCTATAATCGAAACTATATGTATTATTCAAAAATAATTGCACAATAAATGAATTTTGGCATGCATTTACTCAGACTACCAAATACAGATATTTTTGCACTTTTTCATTACTCAACAGCTGGTTAAAGTCCCAGTTTAAACTATTGTCAACTTAACAATAAACAAAAGAATAATTATTATGATTACGCAGTTAGTATACACAAGATGGCGTCACCCTAAGATAGATATAGTTGTAGAGAACATTTGTTTGTGTGTGCAGATGGCAACTGAATTAGTCTCATCCCATCTATTTTCAAAAAATGCAAACGTGTGAAGAATGAAAAATGTGTGTTTTGACAAGTTGTTCCTTCACGCTGTTCTCCAAGGTTTCATTTTGCAGAATATGTGATGCTAGGATTGGATTCACATACCAAGAATCTAGATGAAACACGTTTAGACAAAAATCCTCAGACTAAAATCTCCAAAAGGACTAAATTCTTTCGTGCACTGTACCGTCATTTAGATCATTGTCTAAAATGAAGTTGCTACAGTAAACCATGTTTCCTTTCGTTTCTAATCTTGCGTGAGGTGGAACTTAATAAAAGTTTTAAAGAAAAAGCAAACTTACATTTTGAGAAAACACAATTTGAACGGAATAATTTTTGTAAATTTCACTTAAGGAGAAATTTTTTACATTTGAGGTAATTTTTGTGTTGTCACAGATACGCATACTACTGAATATACAAAATTTATCATTTTTGTAATTATCTAACAACGATAAAATTGGAAATTGTACTATTTATCTGAAAATTAGTTTTTACAGTAATCAAAAGTTAAAGTCTTACTTTAAAAGAATGGTTTTAATTCAAAAGGGTTTCTTACATTGTTTCACTTCATTAACGGTTTTAGTTCTTACAATGGTATTGTTGGTGTACTAATGTTGTAGGCAAATCGCAAATAAAGAATATAGCAAACGTCAATTTCATTCAATTGCTATGTAACTGTTAAGCTGTGTTTGCTGTTGTCAGTTGTGAGGTAAACAAAATAATCTTAACTTTAAATAAGTTAGTCTAATCATGGATTTGTATAACATTATCAGGATGGGAACTGCACTTTCGTATTTTACCAATGAAGTAAATATCTGCAAACCTATTTAGACATTGATTAAGTTGCAAAGGTGCAGTTCGCATCTCGGTATTGTGTTATGAAATCAATGGTCTAATTAATTCATTTAAACAAGCATTGAGTAAATAAATATTTTGACACTACAATACATTCATCAAACCATTATTATTAGTTAGAATGTTTCCTTTACTGAAACGAGATTAAACGTGTTTATTATTAGCATATATTGTATAATCTTTTTCTCAGTGCAGTGAATAAATCCGATTTTTTGAAAAGTTCAATGAAATTGAACTTTTTTGATTTAAATAGTACTTTTTGAGGTACATTTGATTTTTTATAAAAAAGTTGTTAGGAAGTAAAAATGGGAACTTGCTTTAATTTAAATCCATCAAAGTTGGTTTTTGTGTTAAATTTTAATAAATGAAAGAACTAAGTATAAAATTATAATGTATGTAGTTCAAAATATATAGATACAATGAAACAAGCACATTATCTATGGATCATTTTACCAAGCATATATACTGCATGCATTAATACAAGGGCGGATACATAGGAGATAGACCCCCCCCCTCAATTAAGAGAAATTCATTAAAACAGAGCAATAAAAAATTTCAAATAGAAATTCTTTAATACCCAATCATGCCAATCATGATCTTAGCCTTTTATTCATATTGGTCCTCCTGTAAAGAAATCTGTATTTGCCCTGCATTAAGCGTACCTAGATAAAAATTGCAAGAAATATAATTCCTGGTGTAATAAATTATATCTTTGATTTATCGAAAACAAGTGTTTGAAACATTTTGGCAGCAGATTCATCTGATTGTCTTTCCCTTTGCATTGCTAGGGTTTCATTTGTAACTATTAACTCATTCAAATAGTCCTTCACATGCTGGTTTCCAAAAGCTAAAATTCTGTTAGCTTCAATTGTGTGCCATCGCTCTTGACGAGCGAAAAAACGCTCTTGTCCAACTAAGCGAGAACGTGCAATATCCAGCTTTCCCAAAATTTGCATTCGTGCTGCTTGTTGCATGGCGTTTACTGTTATCACTTCTAAGTCAGCATTTTCTTCAGCTTCCTCTCTATCTTTGGTAATTTTAAGGCTCTTCTCATACACTCTGCATATTCTATTGCCATCGCGATCAGAATAGTTCAGTATTAACTGAAAACACACGTTTTCCCCAATGGAACTTCTATCTATTCCACTTTTTATTCCAAACTCTATCCCATATTCCTTCTTTTGGGTAACATTCCCAATTTCGAATGTTTGATAATTATTGTCCTTGCTCTTTAAAGATCCATAGTTGCGAATGTAAAACTGTTTGGGTAGAATCAATGTCGATTTCATATTAATTGCAATAAGCCTATCATCAATAATTTCACGAAATTCACCTCCAAGATCAATAGGGTCTACAACTTTTACAGTCCCATTAGTGGCTGCAACTATGCTTCCAAGTTGAGCAATTTTGCTGTTTTCTCCAATAGTTAATAGAGATATTGAATTACCATTATCTTTGACATATTGACCAACATAATTATAGAAATCGTTTGGGCTAAAGTCAGTGAAGTTTATATCAGTTGAGATTTATTATTTGGAACAGTACTTTTAATAAAACAATGATTCGAGCTGTTTTACAGGCAAACAAGCAAATAATAAATATATATATATATATATATATATATA